>KZ992472.1:0-49281 GCA_003614735.1 Thamnocephalis sphaerospora | reverse complement strand
ACTTGATGTTTGGCTGGTGAAGAAACTCGCCCCACTCCTCGGGCTCCTCATCGGCGCTCTCTGCAAACGTTGCTCCGGATCAGCAGGTTTGCCGCTATGAAGCGTGTGCTCCTAGCCCAAACTTACCACCCGACTTTGCGTCACTAGTGTCTCCGTTCTCGCCGCCCTTCTTCTTCTTGGAAGCGCGGTTGATCAGTTGGAGAATCTGCCAACGATCAAGCACATTAGCATCCGGTAGATGCGATGAACATTACCAACGTCCGCATGTCAGCGATCGCCCGCGTTTGCACATACCAGTGGACGGCGCGTGACAATGCCGGTACCGCGCGGCAGAAAGTCGCGGCCAACAATGTTTTCCAGGACTGAGCTTTTGCCGCTGCTCTGACTGCATCGTGTTGAGTAAGGCAGAACGTGCGATGGCACGCAAGATGACTTAGCAATCTGCAACGTGCCTAGTCGCGCTCATCCGCTGCGCCAGTGTCAAGCTCTGCTAACGTACCTGCCAATAACCACAATCTGCGGCAAGTCTACTGGGTTGTAGACGCCAACAGTGGCAAAGGCATCCTGCAGCCGGTTTACGGTTTTAATCAGCTGAGAGTCCATGGTAGCGCTCGTGGTTGTTCCGATGCTGCAGCGCGGCAGGGAACAGAGTATAGGCGGGCGTTGCTGAGGGGTTGCCAAGAGTAAAGTGCTGGTGGCGGCGGCAGCGACAGTCGACAAGACGGTTAGCGATTGTATGAGAGAGGCTGGCAGCGCTAGCCGAAAGACTGGGTGACTGGGTGGCCTGGATGCGTGCGCTGGCGTAGTGAAAGGAGAGGAGGTGGGATGCTTGCTGGGTGGTGACTGGGAAGACGTGGCACGGAAGGCTAAGACGGTGCGCAGCCAAGGGAAACGACACGCTGGATCCACGAAAGCTCAGTAGCGTCACAAGACGGATCGGAGCAAGTCGCTATTGGTCAGGGGGCGCTAGCCGACCAAACACACCTGCTGGTCGCTCACTTGTCATCTCGCATTGCTTCTTAGCTAACCATACCAACTCGCCTGCACAGCAGCACTATACCTGTCCTATAACGCTCCAGCGCTGCTGCCGGTCGCTAGAGTCTTTTGCGTGTCCATACCCTTGCAGTCAACGGAACAGGCACCGACGCATTTCTTGGCGGTGTTGTGCCTCTAACCGCTGCTTGTCCGCACTTAAAAGTGCAGACACTGGGCAGGCGGGTGTGAGCGCTGCCCCAACGACTGTTTATGGACGCGCTAGAAGACGACAACAACGCCGGCGAATCCTACCAACTGCACGAAACACGTCGCGGCCATCGTGATAGTAGCGGAGCCGGCCTGGACGCGACTGCAGACTCCCAGCCTGCGCTTAATCCTAGAGATTCCGTGCAACAGGACGCGATAGGCGACAGCACCATGGGAAAGGCACGCGTTTCCGACGACGAAGAGAGCATGGCGCCGCTGATGGCGCGGAGCCGGCGTGGTCGTCAGCATGTCGGCCGTCTCTCCATCGATGAAGAAGACGCGCTAGAGGTAGGCATGGTCAAAGTGTCGACGGTTCATCGAGGCAACGCTCATCTCAGCGCGACGGCTGTCGTGCCGATAGACATCTCCGACCCGTAAGCGGCGCAACGCGTTCGGCCGCGACGACGAGGATAGCGGCACCATTGGCGACTTTTCGATGGGACCTTCGTTGTCGGATAGACCGTTGATGCGGCCGTCAAAGTATGGCTGCAACAAGGACGGGTCGCGCGTTGTTCCACTGCGAGCAGAGGGTATGCATGCGCTTGTTGGTGCACAGTTGCTCAGCTAATCCGCCACGCATATCCAGATCGGCCCAAGAAACAGCGGTATCCGCCGAATCTGGTGCAGAACCAAAAGTACAACGCCATCACGTTCATTCCCGTGGTGCTCTATGAGCAGTTCAAATTCTTTTTCAACCTCTACTTTCTCTTGGTGGCGCTGTCGCAGTTTGTACCCGAGCTGCAGATTGGTGAGCGGTAGCATGCATGTGTACAACCGCGTCATCTCCCTCAAGCATACGCTTACCGCCGTGTAACATTGCTGTATGTGCAGGCTACATTATCACGTATATCGGACCGCTCTGCTTTGTGCTCATGGTGACGATGGCCAAGGAGGCGTCGGACGATTTGGCGCGGCGGCGACGCGACCGCGAAGCCAATGCCCAGCGATACCAACTGTTGACCGAGGACGGAGATTGGCGCGAAGTAACTGCAGCTGAAATTTCTGTCGGCGATCTCGTCGTCATTCGCAAGGATCAGCGGGTAGGCATAGGGCTGGGGCGTAAGATTGCGGTAGGCGGCGTTGACACCCGAGCGCTTGGTGTGGACGATAGGTGCCCGCAGACATGATTCTGCTACGTACGACAGAGCAGGACGGCACATGCTTTTTGCGCACCGATCAGCTGGACGGAGAAACTGACTGGAAGCTGCGGTACGTTAATGCGGCATCGGGGTGCGTTTACGCGACTAACATGATACTGCAAACGTACCAGTATCGCTGTGCCATCGTGCCAGAAGCTGCCCAACGATGCGGCGCTGGTACATCTGGAAGCCTATGTGAATGGTCAGTACCGAGTTGCTTGGTGCGGAGTGGCCATCGAGTCGCATACTTACCCGATGACATTAGCCGATCCGCCGCAAAAGGACATTCATAGTTTTGTCGGCACGTTTACACGTGTGTCTCACGGCAGCCCTCTGGGATCACCACCAGTATGTGCACTAGCACCCGAATATGTCTTGCGCACTGCTGATTCTGACGACAAACTGCTTCACCAAGGTTGAGCCGCTCGGTGTGGAGAACACACTTTGGGCGAGTACTGTGCTGGCAGCGGGCAGTGTGGTTGGTCTGGTTGTGTATACCGGCCGCGAGACACGCTCTGTGATGAATACGAACCAGCCTGGCACCAAAGTCGGTCTGATTGATTGGGAAATCAATCGACTGTCCAAGGTAGACACGCAGATGTGCATATTGTCGCAGCTTTACGGCAGGACGGCTAATGCACTCCGCGAGTGCAGATTCTTTGTCTGGTCACGTTCCTCATGTCTTTGCTGCTGATTGCGCTTAATGGCTTCCGCGGCACCTGGTATGTCTATCTGGTTAGGTTCTTGATCCTGTTTTCGTCCATTATTCCAATTAGGTAGGTCTGCAACGGATGGCTGTCAGTGCGTACACACCAGCAGATACTGACCAGCGGTTATTTCGCACAGCTTGCGTGTCAACCTGGATATGGGAAAGACGGTGTATTCATCGCTGATCATGCGTGATCAAGATATCCCCGACACGCTGGTTCGCACCAGCACCATTCCGGAGGAGCTGGGTCGGGTGGAGTACCTGCTGTCCGATAAGACCGGCACACTTACAAAGAACGGTATGTATGGTCTGCGGAGGTAATGGTAGCGTATGTGCGTGTTTACTAACGGCAACGGGTGTGAATCAGACATGGAGCTTAAGAAACTGCACATGGGTACCATGGCGTTTGCAATGGACTCTATGGATGAAGTGTCGAGCCATTTGGCTGAGGCATATCGGCGTGATGGTGAGTTGAAATTGGCAGGTGCAACTTTACGTGTACATGAGACACTGACGCACTTGCGCTTGCGCAGGCACTGAAATGGCGACACGTGCTCGCCGTGACATGTCTGCACGCGTGCGTGACGTGGCGCTTGCACTTGCACTTTGCCATAATGTGAGTGACTAGCACTGCTTACTTGCTGTATTGTCTATCAACTGTCTGCGGAATCGATCACAGGTGACGCCGATCGAGTCGGACGACGGCTCAGTAACTTACCAGGCCGCATCACCGGACGAGGTTGCTATCGTGCGTTGGACGGCGGCCGTTGGCCTTCGACTGGCTGCACGAGACTTGCGCAGTATCACGCTTGAAGCACCGGATGGGCATCAGCACGTCTATGAGGTGCTGGATATTTTCCCGTTCACCAGCGAGACCAAGCGCATGGGCATCATTGTGCGCGAGATGGCAACCGGCGAGCTCATTTTCTTTGAAAAGGGTGCCGATGCCGTGATGGCCCGCATCGTGCAGTACAACGACTGGTAGGTGTTTGTATGTCGGCCGGCATGCTGCTACGCAGAGTTAACACACGCGGGACCCTTTTGTACCAGGCTGGACGAAGAATGCGGCAACATGGCGCGTGAGGGACTGCGCACATTGGTGGTGGCACGCAAGCGGATGTCTGAGGAGGAGTATCAAGCATTTGCAGAGCGGTGAGTGTATATGGCGCTACAGGTCCTGACTCCTCTTACACAATCATCTGGTGAAGGCACAATGCCGCCAAGGTGTCGCTACACGATCGTGCTGGTGCCATCCGCAGCGTGATTGAGAATGAGCTAGAGCGCGATCTCGAGCTGCTTGGCTTGACTGGCGTTGAAGACCGCCTGCAGGATGATGTCAAGAGCACACTGGAGCTGCTGCGCAACGCTGGGCTAAAGATCTGGATGCTTACGGGTAGGATGCGGTGACGGCAGCAGACGGTCAAAAGAGGCATGCATGAGCTAACCTGCGTGTCAAATCAAGGCGACAAGATTGAGACGGCCACCTGCATCGCCATTTCCTCGCGGCTTGTATCACGAAATCAGGCCATTCACCAAATATCCAGAGGTGCGTTGTATGTAAGACTAACGGGTGCGCACACCGAGGCTCACCCTGGTTCCCCGCATGCTAGTGCGCTCTGTGCATGAAATACAGGAAGAGCTGGAGGCGGTGCGCAATAAGCGCGACTGTTGCATGGTGATTGATGGCGAGTCACTTCAGGTGTGTATCGGCCGGTTGGCTGCATGTCAGCTACAGTGCGCCTAATGGTCAATCTGTCATTCGGCCCTTGCACGCTGTCTACGCCGCAGCTTTGCTTGGACACTTGTCGCGACGAGTTTATCAGCATAGCCGTGAAACTGCCGGCGGTGGTCTGCTGCCGCTGCTCACCCACCCAAAAGGTACGCGGCATGGACGCCTGACTGACGCATTTGGACGTTCCACTCACTGCCGCTGCTTGCCAGGCTGATATCACCCGGATCATTAAGCGGCACACTGGCAAGCGCGTATGCGCGATCGGAGACGGAGGCAACGACGTGTCGATGATTCAGACGGCGCATGTTGGTGAGTCGGGTGTCGACTGACACACGCTGTCCTGCCCTCGAGGCTGCTGCCGTTATGCTGTTGCTCATGCATTGTGCGACGTTGCGTAATGTGATGGTGCGTTCTGCAACAGGCGTGGGCATTGTCGGCAAGGAGGGTCGTCAGGCGTCACTTGCAGCCGATTTTTCCATCACACAATTTAGCCATCTGACCAAGTTACTTTGTACGTTTATGCGCTCAAGCGTCATTGCATGCTACCCTTTTTCTCGCTAACAAATGTCGTACCTTGCTTGGTGAGTGTAGTGTGGCATGGCCGCAACAGCTGTATCCTTTGCTTGCGCCGACGCACTGGGTGTGATGCAGCGTAGATGCGCTATATCTCTTAATTCTGCATGTACCGCGTGATGCGTCTTTTGCAGATAAGCGCTCTGCCAAGCTTAGTCAGTTTGTCATCCACCGTGGTCTCATCATCTCGGTGATGCAGGCTGTCTTCTCATCGATATTCTACTTTGCCCCCATTGCGCTCTACCAGGGCGCGCTGATCGTCGGCTACTCGACCGTGTTCACCATGGCGCCTGTGTTCTCGCTGGTGCTGGACCGCGATGTCAACGAGGAGATTGCGCTGCTCTACCCGGAGCTCTACAAGGAGCTGCGCAAAGGCCGGTCGCTTTCGTTCAAGACCTTCTTCTCCTGGCTACTCATTAGTTTGTATCAGGGTGAGTGTAGTTACGTTTGCGGCTAATTTGGTGACATGTTAACCTTGCGGCGACACCTTGGCGTTGTTTCCAGGCGGTGCCATCATGATGCTGGCCATCTGGCTGTTCCGTGACGACTTTATGAACATTGTGTCCATTTCGTTCACGGCCCTGGTGCTCAACGAGCTTTTGATGGTAGCCTTTGAGATCAACACCTGGTAAGACGGCATTTTCAGGTGGCGGTTCTTGTGGTATAGCTCAACGAGTCCTTTGCTGCATAGGCACCGGTACATGCTGTATGCAGAGCTTGCTACGCTCCTCATCTACATTAGCTCCATGTCTTTTCTTGACGTAGACTTTGGTAGGACGCGCGGCCAATGTCTTGTGCCGCTCTAGCGCCGTGCTAACGTGCCAACGTGTTCTGTGCCGCAAGATATGGCGTTTATCTTGACGTGGGCATTTGTCTGGCGCGTACTGGTCATCACTGCCGTCAGCAGTCTGCCGCTCTACGTCGTGAAACGCGTCCGACGCATGTTTGCTCCGCCCAGTTATGCCAAGCTGACATGAAGTGGCACTGACCGTGCTGGTCGGAACAGCCATGCTTGGCCATTTGGCGGCGCATGCCCTTACCGACCATGGTGCGGCCGTGCTCGTGATGGAGGATGCCGCTGCCTTTGATATAACATGTGTTTTTGCCCATGCTCTTCCGTGTCTGGACCTGTCCTTTGGATCGCTGCTCTCGGCGTCCACCGTGCCACACCTAGAGCGGGCTCCGTGTGCAACAGCAAACTTTTGCCGACATTGGCCATTGGGCGTGAGGGTCGGTGATCGGCAGGCCTGCGTTGAGGTCTAGATGAGCGAAGCATTGTGCGGCAAATACCTCGTCTGGTGTTGGACCTTTTCTCTCTTTCATTCACTCGCCGTCTTTCGCCGCGTACTGCGCTGACGTCGCTGTCGCCGCCTGCTACTAGCGTGCGCCATCCGTCTTACCCTCTGCGCCACTGCCGGCACCGCTCTCTATCCTCGCTCTCCGTCTCCTCTCGCTCCCCGCTCTTTCGTTTGCCTGCTCTTTGCTCACACTATACGCTTACACAGCACCTACTACCGCGACGCTTTCACTTCCGTTTGTTTCCCTACACATTGCGTCTGTCCTCTTTTCTCGCCTGGTATTTACCCTACCCGTCCACACGTGCCCTGCGCCTTGCGGGTGCTGGTCTACTCTGTGCTGCTGGCGCGCTCGACTGCGGACCGTTGCCGTCTTTTTGGCCCAGTGCTGTCCGCTCGGTGCCTTGCGCTCTTCTCGCTGGCGCTCGTCTTTTAGGCGTACTTTCTGCCGGCGAGCGTGAGGTTGGTCGGCGCGTCTGCTGCCCTTGTTTTGCTGTTTTCGGTCTTTCATTCGTGTCCGGCACACTCATTCACTTGCGGTGCAATACACGCCTACATACACTTGGGCGCGGGCCAGTTAGCTTGCGTGTCTGTTCACAGCAGCCTCCTTGCGCGCTGCCGTCCAGTGTCGCTCTTCTACGCGACACGTCCTGGTTGCTGTGGGACCGTTGTGCTGCGTCTTATTGAATCCACCCATCGTCAAGTCTGCTGTGTGGCGTTGCAGCCACTCTTCTCTCTCTCGTCTGTTTCTCTACACAGCTTGCTCATTACCGCTTCGTATTGCGTTCCGTTTGCGTCTATTTGTTACCGCCACACCTTCATCTGCGCCCGTCTCCCTACGCTATACCGACGGTTGGTTCACTGGTCTGTCGCTATCCCTGCTTCGTCTTTTCGCCGCCGCCTACGCTTTAGCCTGTTCCTTACCTTGGCACGATTGCCTACTCTTCCGTCCACACACACACACACGCTATCTACGTCGTCGTATTTCCGACTGACGCTGCCTTACGGCGGTCTCATTCTCTCTTTATCCCGCTTTTCCTTTCACTCTCCTTCTCCCACTCTCCCACTTTCCCAGTGCGTCACCGCCGCCAACTCGATACGCACCGCCTTTTGCGCGCGTGCTCCTCTGTTCGTTTCTCACTCTCACTCTCACTCTCTCGTGCATCCGCGTGTACGCTCCAGACGGCTGACGTCGATTCTTCCTTCTTTCCTCTCTCTTCACCACCCTTTACACGCCTATCCGTCGACCCCTTTCCCGCTGGCTACGCACACTTCTCATCTGTTTGTCTCTAACTTTCTCGCTCGCTCTGCCGCCTCGCCTTTCCATCTCCTCGCTTTGTTTGCGCGTGTTTCTTGTTCGCATTGCAGCGCCACGTAGCGGTCGCTATTGACGCGTTGTAGTTGTACAACACGCGCCGCCGCCACATTCATCGCTCCTCTGCCACGCTTCAACCTCCTTGCCGACGTGCGCACTGACAAGCTCCGAACCGCTGCTGCGCATCTGGCTTGTTCTGCCATCGCTGCCACTGTTGTCTCGGTGCTGCTGATCACGCAACGTCCTCGTCACCTTCAGTTCCGCCCGCAGTGAGGTGCACGCGCAATGTCCACAGGCTCACGGGGGTCGCGCGGCCGTTACAACACGTTTTCCAGGTAAGACGGCGGTCGAGGCGGGCGGCTGGCCTTGGCTATGCATGCTGTGACAAACGACATCTCTGGTCAACGCATGGCAACGGTGGCGGCGGCATGGCATGCATATATAGTATACATGGCTGTATGCGCCCAAAAGAGACCCGTCAAGCAATGGCCGTATGTCTGCTGTGTATGCGTGCTGGTTTGCGCCAACACAGCCGCTGTTACTAATGTGGAGCTGGCGGACCACGCGGATCACGGACGGTGCTAACCTTTTGCGCCATCCAACCATGTGACGGTGGGCGTAGCTCGGACCGGAGTGGACGTGGCCACAAGGCGAAGTGGAGTCCGCAGGGCTCGTTTTCGTCTGAGCGTAATGGACCGCAACGTAGGTATCTCGACTGGCGTTGTCACGAGAGTGGCATCTACGCGGGTGTAGCTTTGTCATGCTCACCGGCTAATCGCGGTTGTATTCGACATGCGGCGTAGAAAATGACCAGCATGCCATGCATCAGCACGATCGGACCTTGTTCTTGCTAATGCACCTGGTGGTATGTGTATAGGCGGTGAAGGTGGCGCAGCGGTGGCATGAAGCATGAAGCATGGCGACGAACGACAGTCACGTCTGGCGACTGGCGTTAACATGGTACATCACCGGTGGTCTACAGGGTACACGTGTCAAGGTGACCGTCAAGAATGGCACGCAGTACGAAGGACTGTTTCACGCGGCAGCCACCGAAGGCGAACTTGGCATTGTACTGAAAATGGCACGGCGCCTGCCGGATGCCAAGGGCAAACAGAACGGCATGGCTGCTGCTGGAAACGGTGTCAATGCCGACAAGGATCCTGATGCGCCAGTACACACGCTTGTCGTGCTTGCCAAGGATCTGATGCAGATTGATGCGGCAGCCGTAGACTTTACGCTGCCGGCAGCGCCCGCCGTACCATTGCCGCAAAAGCCGCAGTCGCCGGCATCGGATGGTGGGCGGTTGAGCGTACGCGGATGGTACGATATGCATGTCTAACACTGCTGCTACCACTACGGCGGCCGCGTAGGATTCAAGACGGACACCGCCATTAGCGGCAAAAAGGGAGAGACACGCGAGCGCACGCTGCGCAAGTGGGCCGACTATTTGGATGAGGACGGGCTGCCAGAGCTGGGTAATGACTGGATGACCTCGAGTGCATCGTCGCCTGCTCAGTCTTGGGACCAGTTTGAGGCAAACCAGCGGCTGTTTGGCGTCCGCTCAGACTACAATGAGGAGCTCTACACGACAAAGTTGGATCGCAGCAAACCGGACTTTAAGGAACGCGAAAAGGCGGCGATCAAGCTTGCCAATGAGATTCTCCGGTCTACCACGGACAACGTGCACGTTGCCGAGGAGCGTGGCCAGTCGGTGCCGGAAGACGGCATGGACGAGGAAGATCGATACGGCGCAGTGTTGCGTAGCAAGGCGCCAGTGCCGGGTGCGCTGGGCGGTGGCAAAGGTAAATACCAGCCGCCGCAGTCGCGTGCCAAGTATCAGCAGCAGCAGCAGCAGCAGCAGCCACCGCCACCGCCAGCAGCTACGTCATCAACTGCGTCGCCCTCAAAGCCAGCGGCTGCAACGTCGACGCCGGCACCGCAAAAGCAACCGCCACTGTTGCAGCTGAAGCCAAAGCCTGCTGGCACGTCGGGACAGTCGCCTGTGCAGAAGCACCCACTGGTGGAAAAGGCGGCCAACCGACCGGCGGCTGCGACTGGCGCAGCTGCCGCGACTGCCTCGACATCAGTGCGCAAGTTGACGCCTTCCTATCTGAGCAAGCTCAAGCATGAGCTGCTCAAGGGTATACCGCAGATTGAGTCGTCGCTTAAAAAGGTGGAGGCGAAGTCTGAGTCGTCGTCCGCAGCTAAAACCTCGGAGACAACGGGCGATGCCAAGGTTTCCTCTGCCGCAGCGTCGCCGTCTGCAAACTCCACTGCGTCTGGTACGTCGTCGACTTTGCCAAGTCATTCGCTGAAGCCGGTGGCGCTGCAGAAGCAGCGTACGCTTGCTGTCACATCTTCGGCACAGTCTGGCCTGCCCGCTTTGAAGCAAGGTGCGTGCGTGCGTGCGTGTGTGCGTGCGTGCATGTTTTACGTCTGCCAGCTATCGGCCAGCTAACGATTATGCTCCATGCACAGACGCCAAGGGTGATACACCTGGTTCTCGGTTGCCGGTGGAGTTGCTTCGACCAGGGCCACTTGCTCGCAGCACCAGCTCTACCGATGCGCTGGGCGGGCAGGCAGCTGATGAAGAGTCCAGAAAGGCAGCGCTGCGCAGTGCGTTCTTGGCCAAGTTTGACAAAAAGATGCTGGCGGAAAGAGCACCCAAGAGGCCCATTGAGGCGCAGGTGGTCGGCACCTTCCGCAAGTTTGTCTCTACCGAGAAAGAACGGCTGCAGCAGAAGAAACAGGCGCTTATCAAAAAGGAGAAGGATTCGCGGCTCGCTGAACTCATCAAGTTTAGCCAATCCTTCACGCTAAAGCCCATCGCACCCAAGGATTCTGATTCGGCAACGGCCACCGCTGAAAAGACCCAGGCTGACGAGTCGGCCGCTGCGTCCAAGACGGCCACAAAGGAGAAGGAAGTGGCAAAGGAGGCAGCCGTAGACAGCAAGCCGCCAGCGCCTGCCGCGGAGGAAAAAAAGTCGGATCCACCGGTGCCGGCCGCTTCCACGGAGACCAGCGAGGCCAAGACCGAGGAAATGACCAAGCCAGCGACCGCTGCCAAGGATGAGAGCCAGAAGGAAAGGGAAGGTCAAAAGGAGGAGTCGACAAAGACTGCTTCACAGGCACCTGCCACGCCAACCGCTGGCAGCACGCCGGCGGCGCCAGCGACCACCGCCTCTAGCACGCCGACTAGCTCAAAGTTGAACGCCAATGCCACCGAGTTTCGACCGAATCCGGCAGCTGCGCCGTTTGTGCCTGGTGCCAAAAAGGCGTTTATACCTGAGCCGGTGTACAATCCATTCTTTGGAGATCGTCAACTGAAAAAGGGCAAGATGTCGGTGCGCGACATCTTCTCCAAGAAGGCCGAGGCAGGAGAGGATGCGGATGACGAGGAGGAGAGCTCGTCCGAGACCACGCCGCCCACCTGGGAGTTTGGCGACAAGCCGTTCCGCCAGCAGTTCCAAACGACTGCCGGGCACGGCATAGACGACTCGGACGCGTATCCTCAGGCTATGATGGCTCCGCAGTATGGTTTCCCGTATCCGATGGCGCCATACCATCGGTACCCGCCGCCGCAGTTTATGCCTGGCATGGCGCCGATGCCGATGCAGCCAGGTGCTATGCCGTACATGAGCCCTGCTTTTGCACCGCCCGTGGCGTTCTCGCCACCTGTGCCGCATGGCGTACCACCGCCACCCAACGCTGGCGTGCCGCCCATGTACGGCAGTCCGCAGATGGCGCCAGCCGTGATGCGACCAGGCCAGCCGTTCCAGCCCAAGGTGTCTACGCCGGCCGCTGCTGCTGTGGCAGCTGGTGCGCAAACCTCGCCCGACGCGCAGCCGCCGCCACCGTCGCCGTTCTCAGGTCCGCTTCCGCCCCAGGCCACAGTTGCGCCGCAGCCTGGCTTCTCGCCAGCCATGGCACCGCGTCCACCCATGATGCCAATGCAGATGCCGCCCATGTATGCATACCAAGGCCCACACGGTAGGAGACTGCATTCGTTTGTACATGCGCTTTGTTGACTTGTCGTGGCTCACACATCGGTACTCTTGTTCATCTAGGCGCGCCAGTAATGATGCGTTATCCGCCCGAGGTGATGGCTGGCATGCCGATGCAGCCTGGCGTGCCGCCTCAGCCAGGCATGATGATGCCGCCGGCGCCACATCCTATGCACTCGCAAATGATGCCGGCGTACATGCAGCCGGGTGTTCCGGGCGAGCACTCTTCGCCACATCCGATGCCGCCAATGCACGCAATGCATACCATGGCACCACCGCATCCTGGCATCGCTGGCCCGCATCCGATGCACATGGCCGTGGTGGACACCAACGGCGCAGAGCAGCCGCAGCCTCCATCCTCGGCCTCGTCCACGGGCGCACAGCCATCCTCTGCCGCAGCTGCCGGGAGCAGCGCATAGGCACCATCACCTTTTTGCATAACAGCGCATCGCCGGTGTGTTGACTTCACCCGCGCGCTTTTGCTGCAACCTACCTTTCGCTCGCATGCCGACCAAGCATGTGCCCTTTTGTCTTTGCCGTCGTCGCCGTTGCTCATGGCTAGTGCAATCACGGCGCACTCCTTCTCCATCTACGCCCAGCGCTTGCGCGCTTTGCTGTGGTTGGCGCACTTGGTACATTTTCCTGCATTGACCTGACCGCCTTTTGCCTGCTTACGCTCGCTCACCTGCTATATAGTTTTCTACACTTCTCGCTGTTGTTGCATCGCTCACTCACGTTTCTATCCGTCTACGCATCTGCCACTTTCTCCTGAGGTACTGTCACCGCTATGCCAAACGCTCCTGGTATGTAGACTGCCATCTGCCGCCGACTGCGCCGTCCGCATCCTTGCGCATCGTAGTCGGCGCCATTTTGTGCTCGCTTCACCATGGCGACGGTCGGTTCAGTCGGTCGACAGCCTCTATTTCTTCCCTATCACCGCTCGAGACGCTGCTTTGGTCGGTTCCAGGCTGGACGACCGGTCTGCTGTTCAAGCCGTCGCTACCCCAGTGTGTTGCGCGCTGTGGTCGGCCGTGTCGCGCCAGTTGGCACATGTGCTCGACAGCTCCATGTGTATCAACAGTCACGAGAATTGTGGACAGGACAATACTATCCTCTGCAGGACACCCTGTACCTGGCCCTAATCACCTTGCCGATATCGCAGTGTGCGTTCATGTGTTTGCGTGCACATCGCTCCGTCTAAAGCCAAAAAGACATTCGCGTGCACATGCACCGCATGTTCATTTGTTGCCATCGTCACATCGACTCTGGCCGCAATTACAGGTGCTATCGAGAAAGGAAATGCGCCCAGTGCAATCGTCATCGTGTCGCCGAACCCGCGGGTTGCTGATATACTTACATGTCGTGCCTAGCCCAGTCGAGGTGCGCCTTCACGCTCCAGCCGGGCCCGAATCTGCGTCGAGCTTAGCTTAAGGTCGGTCCACTCGGACTCGCAGAGCGACTGCCGTCCAGCGGCCACCACGTCGATGACACGCACGCGCAACGATGGGAAACCACGCGCAGCCCGTTCCTTTTGCACAGCATCGCCACCGCGCTTGGTTTCCCGTGATACCACCAGTGCATCAATGCTGGCGTCTGTAATGGTCGGTCCAAAGGGATCGTAGAGACGGTCTACCACGTAATTGCGCCTCCGACAAATTGTGGTCAGGAAGCTGTGCACATGCGCAATGCGCGATTCGGTGGATTCCAAATACTCGGGATGCTGCTTTCCCTGTAGCATACCTCCATCTAACGAACGGCAGAAAGTGAGCAGACGCAACCACGCATGATGCCTTGGATATCGTCACTGCACGCGTACCAGTAACACCGCAAAAGATTCGGTCGTCGGTCAGCCATGTTGCGACTGTGAGTAGAATCTTGTGGCCTGCGTGCAAATGGTCGAATGTACCGCCTAGCGCAACGTGCTTGTATCGCTCTTCCTCCTTCTGACCAGCAGCGACTAGCGTTGCTTCTGCACTGCTACACTGTCCGCCATCGGCAGTTGCGACCGCCGTAGATGTCGAGAAAGGCGCGGATGCAACCTCGGGCAGCACCTGCTTCTCCAGCAAAGACAGGCCGGCTTTTTGGCGCTGATCGTTCCACGATTGAACGATTTCAGCCGCTAGTTACGTTCACATGCGACGTGGTTAGCTATATGCACACCCCGGCAACCACATGCGCTGCTTGTGAGCATACCTCTGCTGTCTGATACGCTGAAGAACGCCCGTTCCCAGCTAGGCTCTTCCACACCGGGTGCATAGCCGCACCAGCCATCCAAAGTCACAGTAACGGTGAGCCATGGACGGTGGGCGCGCTGCTCAGCCGCAAGGGCAGTCACATAGGCGTATGCTACAGCATCCTGCACAGTGCGCCAGCTATGCTCCTCTGTGGGCTGCAGCGCCAGCGTCTCCACGTCGTCGGCATGGAGCAGTATCAACAGGTGGTCGCGCGTTGCGTCCACCACGGCGTCCAACATTGCACGCGACGGCCGCACTTTGGCCAGTTGTGCTGCTGTCACCACTAGCATGCTCCGCCTGCATTCAGGCAGCTTGAATGCTGTCTCGGTGGACTGCTCTGCCGACGCTTTCATTGTAGGTGGTGTGCGTGCGTGTGGGTGCTTGAGTGTGTGTGTGTGTGTGTGTGGAGAGTGCTGCCTGCAGGGTTGCAGCCACAAGGTTCATCCGCCAATAAACGGAACAAAGTCACGTGGTGTCTGGCAATGTAAACAAATGCCGCGTAGCTGGTCGGTCGGCCTGCCGTGTTTGCCTTTCAGCT
Source organism: Thamnocephalis sphaerospora (assembly GCA_003614735.1). Classification (NCBI taxonomy): domain Eukaryota; kingdom Fungi; phylum Zoopagomycota; class Zoopagomycetes; order Zoopagales; family Sigmoideomycetaceae; genus Thamnocephalis; species Thamnocephalis sphaerospora. Next base: position 34,500 of record KZ992472.1, on the reverse strand, counting down.
CTTTTGTTGTTGTGTTGCGCCGACCGCTGCTGCTTCTACCGCTCACGCGCCAGTTTCTGTTTACACGCGCCTGCTGATTTGCGCGCTTTGCCACATACTATCGCCCTCCGCCATGCTGGAAGGCTATATGAGCAGCACACCGCGCTGTGGCGGTCCATTACGCGTTTCTGCCGAGGAATGGCAGCAGATGGCGGGCCAGCCCACGCAGCTGGAGGGATTCATGGCCGCAACGCCCTTTCGCACCGACCTGGCAGAAAGCCCGTTGCTTGAACGTACTGGTAATACGCCTGCCGGCGAAACGATAAGCTCATCGTGGAACTTTGCTGCTCCGCGGTTCGTGGACCTTGGCCTGGGAGACCCGGACGTGGACGCAAGTCGGTGGTTTGGTAAGTAGTGGCAGTGCTCGCGTCTTGACGCCGGGCGCTTAGCGGCTGACTTTTCTGTGTGTCTGTCCATTGCAGACGAGCAGGTTCCTTCTCCGTCGAGTGGTCCGCCGTGCGACCCGCTTATTCAGCTCACACCCGTACGACGCCAGCCAATGCGACTGAGAAAGCGCAGGTAAGATGCTGTCTTGGGCGCAGCATGAATGTTATTAGCTAACGTGCTGCCTATTGTACTGCAGCTCTCTGGCATCGCTTGGTTCTCCGCGTCGCGTGCTTCGCTCCGGAGCCACGCCGCAAAACTCCGCTTCTAAATTGCACCTGATCGATGACATGATGGTCCCGCCTAGCCCAAGCTGGCGCGTGGAGAAGAGCCCTGTTGCCGAAGCGACCACCACACTTGAGCCGTACATTGAGGATGCCGTTCCACCTCTGCGTCGTAGCAGCCGCATTTCCCAGGGTGCGGTGCGGGTGAAGAGACAGCAGGAAATCCGGTCTTCGCTGCCTCAGGATCGCCCGCTTGGTGTGCGCAACGGTGGTATCAAGGTTGGTGTCTGGTGCAAAGCAGTCGACAGCGCAGATCACCGCCGGCTAAATGATGCATACGTTGCGGGTTTGGCGATTTACAGAAGAAGCGACTGACGGACACTACCGTAAACAAAGCACTTAATCTGCGTGCCACCGCGCGTCCTGGCCAGAAGAAGAGGGCTGCCAAGTTCAAGTCGGCGGTAGAGATTGTCAATGAGTTTTGGGGCAAAACGCCGGATCGCTGGCGTGCTCGTCCCAGGAATAAGGTGCGTACGTGCCACTGGCAGTGCCTGTAATGCGCTAACATGCGCGTCTGCTGACCTGACCTGATATTGCTGCCATTCAGCCGATAGAGCGAGCAAAGCTGACCCTCACACAGCCCATGTCGCCCAATCTGCATACCAAGCACATGCGCGCACGTGTACCGTAAGTGTCCATGCAACAACTTGATGACCGACACTCTGCCATGTTGCTCATCATATGTATAGACCGCAGCCGGTGGAACAAGAGGAACACTCTGAGCCTGTCCGCTCGGAGCCGGCCTTCAAAGCTCGCCCGGTCAACTACAAGGTAGGCGGCGATAGCAGGTTTACCGCTCAGTTTGTATCTCACTAATTGTATGCACACGCCAGGTTCTCAACAGTGCGGGCGATCTCGGCGTACCAAAGGTAGCCAAACCAAAGCTTACAGTGCCAAAGTCGCCCAAATTTTCCAAGTTACATTCGGAGCGAAAGCGGGAGCAACAAAAGGAGGTCAATGAGCAGCCGGCCAGTGTAGCACCACCACAGCCCAAGCCGAAAAAGTTGGCCCCTGCAGCAGCGCCAAAACCAAAACTCACCGTTCCAGTGCCATTCAACATGCCGGGCGAGTCTATTGCTGCACGCAAAATCCAGCGACTCAAAGAGCGCATGGAACGCGAACGTCTTGAGGCAGAGCAGCGGCGCCTATTCAAGGCGCGGCCTCTACCTGATTTGTCGCAGCCGGACGTAGGTATTTTACGATGCTCGGCAGTTGATGCGTAAATGCTAACTATCGATGGCTGGTCAGAAACTTCCTGTTCCCGTAGAGCAGCCACTTACCGAGCCGGAACCCTTCCAGTTGCGCACCGACGAGCGTGGTGCCCTCTATCAAGAGCAGTACCAGCAGTGGAGAGCCGAGATAGAGAAGCAGGAGAAGGAGAATCGGGAGTTTCGTGCGCATCCGGTGCCAGAGTACAAGCCGTTTGTAGTCAAGCCGTCCGACAAGCCGCTTACCGAAACCATGCCAGTAACGCTGAACTCGGACGTTCGTGCCGATCAGCGCCGCGACTTTGATGATGCTGTGCGCGAGCGCCAGACACTGGCCGAGCTGAATCGATTGCAGAAGCAGAAGGAAAATGAGGCGAGTTGCACATGTGGTATGCGCGTCATCTAACTTCTACTTACCAAACACCGCGTTTATAGGAGCGTGAGCAAGAGGAGATCCGCAAGTTGCGCGCAACACTGATTCATAAGGCACAACCGGTGCCCGAATGCCGACCAGTGCAGATAAAGCCCTCCACTCGGCCGCTCACGGTGCCGCAGTCGCCGGCCATTACCAAGGTGCGCCGGCGGTCTGATCGTGCCGCTGCGACACGAGCACGTTCGCGGCTCAGTGCACTGCGTGCCGGCCACACTTAGTGCCACCATGGCACTAGCTACTGGCCACATTGCCCTGTCATCACTATTTGCGCCTCGTGCAGCGGTCGTATCGATTTCACGCCTGGTTCTGTTTTCTTTGGCGTCTGCGCTCTTGCGAGAGCAGACTGAGTACGTACAAGTAAATGTCGGATATTTTAGTATAGAGAATATGCAAATTACCACCGCCAGCCAGGCAAAACATTGACGATGTGTCAGTTGTGCAATGATGATGCCGCACCAAAATTAGATGCAGTGTCGGTCGAGGCTGCAGCGTCCAGTGCTGACCGCCGGGCTGCCACGGCGCTTGTTGCCAGCGCTGTAGTTGCTAATGATCCTGGATGGATACCGTGTGCACCTCCGCTTCGTGTGCTGCTGCTGAAGCCACCGGTGCGAATATCCTTGCGGAAATGCTCGAGACCAAGGATCCAGCGTCGGCAGTCGTATGCGTCCGCAGCCATAAAATAGATGGGCCTGGTGAGGGCCAGCTTTTGCTGATCAACACAGCTGGTCACCACCAGCGGCAGACAGCTCTTGTGCGTGACTAGCTTACAATCTGCCCAGCACCGCCAAGATCAGCCGTAGGTTAGATGTGTAGACATTGACAAGTATTGGTAAGCGCTCACCCCAACATTCCAATGCTGTCTGCTTAGTTCCCCAGAGTGGATCGTGGCACAGTTGGCAGGCAGTGGGTGTGTCAAACTTTCGCGAGCGGAATCGATGGCCCATCACTTCATGCATTGTGCCAGACGGCGAATCGATCGATACTACATCTTTGGCATGGCCCTGACACCGCAAACATTGCGTTAGCGCCAAGCGGCAATACAAACACCTAGCTCTATAGCCAACCTACCGCCTTTACACGCGCCAACTCAGCGCGCAGGAGAGCCAGCTTGTTGCCCGAAGCGCCCACCTCCTTGTCCAGCCCGGTGCGCCAAGATCGACGCTTCGGCATGCCTGCCTGTGAAAGACGTTTTCCAGCATCTACGATTGATTCCTCGACCTCGATTTGTCTTTCTAGTTCGCGCACAATTGCTTCACGGTCAGGTTCTTCAGGCGCCGCAAGATCAGTATCGGCAATATTGTACTGCTGGGCCTGGAATTGTTCGCAATGAGCTATAATGGACAACGCAGTGCAGCGTTCAACTGCCTATTACACAGCATGTCTATCCCTACCAGTTTCTCGCGGCCACCGGCTGCTTCTATCTGCTCTTCAATGCGCGAAAGCTCCAAGCGGAAGCCTTCCAGTCGAGCAGCACAATTGCGCGCCTGCATCTGCAGCTGCATATGCTGAAGGCTGCTGGTATCCTGCACCAGCGAAAGTTGATTCTCCGCACCCTGACGAATGGCTTCCTCCCGTGTCACCTCCCGCTGAAGCTCGTAGGCTCGTCGTAGCAGGTGGATCGGATCGGGCGAGTCAGAGATGGTTGCAGTAGTCGACGCAGTGCGTTCCTATGCACGCCGATAGAAACCCGTGTTAGAGCTTGCACGTTCTGCTGCCTCGCGCCAACCTCACCATTGGTGCTGTGGTCATGTTTGCAGACGAAAGAGATGCCAGGCCGATGCTCGTGGCGCGCACTTGAAAGGTTGACTCCAGCGTCTTGCTCGTAGCATGCATCAGCTCCTTCTTGTTGACACCGCGTACAGAGAATACTTCGGAGCTGGTGGAGGGTACATATCCTTGAATATTAGGCTGCATGTGACGCAGTGATGCAATTGCATGTTCTTACCGCAGATCAATGACCCATTTTCCATGCTTGTCGCGCTCGGCATGCTTCTCACGCTCGTACACAAAGACCTTGCCATCGCGCACCACCACATACTTTTTCTTCCACCCATGCTTGATGGTCCGCTCTGCAAGCGAAATCTTGAGCCAGCCGCACAGTCCATTCCGGAACGAACGCTCATCTACCCATTTTCGCGATCACGTTAGCATGTGCAACAGCTACTGCTTACTGCAGAGCATACCGACCAATAGGTTCATGCCGCGATGCCTGTTGATGCTGATACTGATGCTGATGCTGATGGTGGCTGAGATTCAAAAGTTTGCCAATGCCAAATGACATACGCACATCAACGTGTGCCGGCCGCTTGCCACTTGGTGTTTCGTATTGATACGTGTCTGCATCGTTTTCCGACTCCTCCAGCACTGGAGATGCGGTCTGCAAGCGCTCAATGTCGCGATCACGGCTGCGTACCGAATCACGCAGCTTGCTGTTCTCCGCCTCAAGCTCCTCCACCTTGCGCGTGAGCACCTCCAGGTTTTGCTGGAGATCCTTGAAGCGCGCCTTATCGAGCTTCGTGGCAACGCGACGCAACGCAGGGCGCTGCGGGTGCAGCGATGCTGACTGAGGTTCTTCCAAGTTGTTCTCCGCAACACCCTGCTCGGCCAATGCTGCCGTTTCCCGTGCCTGTGCCCAGCGATTTTTCTCCTTGACCAACGCTTGGTTGCACGCACGTACGAAACGAAGGTCTTCTGCTAGCGTATCCCGCTCAGAGGCCAGATCAATCAGCATCTGCTCATGGTCTTCCACCGCCATGCGTAGCAGCTCGGCCTGCTCCGTCGCCTTGCGACGCATTGCTGAAAGCTCGTCGCGAAGTTGTGCCTCCGATGCAATGAGCTCGTTTGTTTGCTCAAAGCCTTTGCTGCGTGCATGCTGCGCATCGACTAGCATCTGCTCCGTTACGGCATGGCTACTTGTCTCGCGCTGCAATCTTACTTCGAGCTCGGCTATTTGGGCATCTGCACGCTCACGAGCCATGGTCTCAGCATCCAAGAGTGCCTGCACTGTGCGCAGATCACCGCTCAAGTGCGCCTGAGAAAGCGCCAGCTCGCTTAGATCGCTTTCTGTCGACGCCCTTACTTGACGCAGCTGTGTCAGCTCCGATTGTACGCGTGCCTGCTCGCTCTCCATCAGGCGGCATCGACTATCCAGTTCACTGCGTAGCCCCTCTAGCTCTGCGCGTGCATGTGCTTCCGCGGACAGCAGCGCGCGCGTATCCTCCAGCTTTTGCTGAACGTTAACAACCATTTTTTGCTGCTCTTCTAGTTGTTTCTTCACATCGCTCAGCTCACATTCCAGCAACGTACGAGCCTTGCTTGACTGATCAAGCTCCGCATGTAGCGCTTGTTTGGCAGCATCTTCCGCAGACAGTCTTTCACGTAGTGTAGTAAGATCAGCGTCTGCATGAACGTTTTGCGCTGGCGGCAATGCCGAAATTCGCGCAAGCTCAGTATCCAGAAATGTGCAGCGCTCCATAGTCTGCTGCATTTCACGCTGCAGTCGCTCGTAGTCGGCTTTAGCTAAAGTCTGCTGCTTTTCCAGATCGCGACACGTGGCACGCGACTGCGCTAACTCTTGGGCTGCATCAAGCGACTCGCTCTGCAGCTGGTTGTTGGCCTCCTGAAGCAAGCGTATCGCAGTTTCTTGTCGGCGCTGCTCCGCCTGAAGTGCAGCATTGTGTTTCTCCAGATCAGACACGCTCTTTACCGCGTCTGCCAGCTGCTCCTCGCATGCTTCGTGAGCCTGCTGCTCTGCAGCCAATCGGCGTCGTGCGTCTGTCAGCTCAGCATCGACTAGTGAACGATCGCTAAAAGTTGTTTCGCCCAACATTGACGCACTGGCTGTTGACATGCGGTTTCCACGGCGAACTTCTTGCTGCAGCTCGCCCACCTGTTTCAGCAAGTCCTGCTTGACCGTGTTTACGTTGCGCCATCCATCTGCATTCAGTAACGCCTCTTTCTCGTAACGTTGGCGTACGCTGGACAGCTCTTGCTCGGCTTCTTTGCGCTTGTCCGATTCGTGCGCCGCGCTTCGTTTGGCTGCTTCTAGCAGTGCGCGCACTTTGCGCACTTCAGTCTCCAGCCGTTTCCTTTCCTCCTGAGCTTCCTGAGCGGCAACTGCTTTGGTATGCTCCAGCGCGCTATGTGCAGCTGCAAGTTCATCCGCCAATTGAGCATTATCTTCCTCTAATGCTCGCAGACTAGCCTGTGCCAGTGCGTGCTGCTGGTTTGCCAGTTCTTTTTCGATTGGCTCTGCTGATAGCAGCGTGGCATTGGGCGCCGTGATAGAGTGCACTGAAAGCCGGGCCTGGTTTCGAACCGATAGACTAGAAGCGATACGACGCATCGACGGCTGTAGGTGCAATGGAGAATCGCGTAGATACGTATAGCCGATAAATGGCAGCTGGTTTCCAGCAAAATCACGCGCTTGCCCGCGTGGCGGAGAAATGACCGGATCCTCAACGTCGTCGTCATCCGCGACACTAAAGTTGGATGTGTCGTCCGCGGATCGGATCGTTGGCACGAATGGCGGTTGTGCTGATGCAGCGCTGGTGAGTCTGTGACCGCAGATGATAGATCAGTCGGTATACAAGCATGCTCACCTTGGCGGATATTGTCCCAGTCCAAGCCGGCAAAAAAAGGATGCCGCTTGATTTCGTCCATGCTCTCTCGGCCTAAGCGCTTGGATTGGTCACAGACCAGGCTGTACAAAAAGTATATGCATGTGTCAGCCATCCGTACGCAGGACAGCAGCGTTTTGTCGATGGTTACCGGCGAATTAGATCCCGGCCCTCCTCTGAGACGTCGTCGTCAAACTCGAGATTATCCTACATCCGTCACCGCATTCGCCGTCAACAATCATCCAGACGGCGCCTGCAGTGTGTCGGCTCACCTCGTGGTTCATGATTTTTGCATACGTTTCCGTGAGCGTGTCACTAAAAAAAGGAGGGTCTCCCTGCAGCAGTTCGTACAGGACTATGCCAACAGACCACCAGTCGCATTCTCTGCCGTAGCCGACGTTGCCCTCGCGTGCGCGCAACACCTCGGGAGAAATATAGTCGGCGGTGCCCACCGGTACAGTCGATGTGACCTGGTATACCGCAAGTGGCAACAGTAGTTGAGCATTGGAGAGAACGCCTTATGGCGCATCGAGTGATCGTCGCCGTACCTTGCCGTCCTCACCAAGCTGGATACAGGAGCCAAAGTCTGCCAGCTTAATGTGACCGGTGGCGTCGATTAGTATGTTACTTGGCTTCACATCCCTATGCGCAGCCGCAATCAGCACGCAAGCGGCAGCAGATGGCTTTCACGCGATTACGCGTACCGATGAATATAGTTCATCGAATGCAGCTCCGAAATGGCCACAATAATTTCAGCAATGTAGAACCGCGCTTCCTCCTCCGAGAGCACCGGCGGGTCTCGCCGGTCTAAAATACTGAAGAGATCACCACCGGCCGCGTACTCCATCACCAGGTGCAGATTGTGTTCGTCCTGAAAGGCGCCATACAGTCTTGGTATCCACTGCATTACACTAGCGGGCGCTGTGGCCAGTACATCGCGCTCCTCCATAAAGAACGCTTGCTGAAACGGAGTCGTGTAAGCTAGCAGGGCCTTCAAGCACAAACACAATACGCACCTCTTTCTGTCTCAATAGCCATAGTTTGTTCAGTGTCTTCATAGCATACACCTCGTCATCGCTGATCCGTCGAACAATACTAACCTAAAGCGCGGATGTGAGATACATCAGCTGTCTACAGGCACGCACTCCGCATAGCTACTGCTACCTACAGTGCCAAATTGACCCTTTGCCAGTGGCTTGATCACCTCAAAGTCGTGCTTGTTCATGCGCAGCCCTCTGAGCTGCTGCACCACTGGTCCGTCTACCGTACAGGCGCGCATGTCAGCAATATCACGCACGCAGCAGTGCCTACGCCTTGTCACGTACAATGGCGCAAAAAGGCCGGTACGCTGCCGTGCTTGTCCGCTTTCCAGGCAGCGCAGTCGTCATGCAATGCAATAAGCGTGTCCAGCAGCGTGTCCGCAGCCGCATTTCCCTGCTGACCTTTGGCCGCGGCGTCCATCACCAGCGTGCGTATCGCGTGCTGGCGCTCATGCGGTGGACGTCCGTCGGCCGCGTCGCCGTCCAGGACGGGTATTGCTGCCATATTCGCTTGGCGGCGTGTCGACACGACCGGTGTCTACTTGGAGATTGCGTAGCGTTGCGGTCGGTTGTATAGCAGGCTGGACCGGTGGCCGTGATGGCAGAAATGGCGGTGCAAATGGCTGCTTATTGACGTGGTTGGTGGTTGCGATGGTAGAGCGATTGAAGCCAGGAAGCGGCAGGAGCCAGGAGAGAGGTCGCACGACTGCTGGCCCTATACTATGGTTGTGTTTAGTCAAGAGGACGGCGGAAGCAGCGGTCAGCGAAAAGCGTCGCCAACCCTGCTGCCCGTGACAGTCAACGTCAGTGGTCACGTGGAGCACCCGCCGCTGCTTGCCTTTGACGCCGAATATAGACGGCCAAGAGCGTACCCGGCCATGTCTGCCATAGTGCGTTTACACAAGAGCACAACGCGACGGGGACGCTGTACTCTGTCAGAAATCGCAAGGCGTCATATTTGCTACCGTTGCGATGCGGAGACGGAGTTTGCGGCTCTCTATTGCATAGACGGGCTAATGCGGTATATTGAGCAATACTTGGACATGAAAAGGCAGAATGTTTGCAAAGTAGACTACAGCAAAACTACGACAAATGCATCGCAGACCGCGCATCAACAGGTAGGTGGCCATCACGGTCCGGCAAGGTGTTCGTATGCTTCACGCAGCGCTCGGCGAAACGCTCGCCGCTCAGGCCGCACCACAGTATTGTTGCCCACGTTGGCGGCAGCATCGGATGTTTCGCCTGTTCGACGAAGATGACTCACATAACGCCTGGTTAAAAACTCGGGCACGCGCGCGCTGCCACTACATGTTAGCTGACTGGTACAGCTACGCGAATGGCTCATGTACTCGCCTGGGCTGCGGGGTGTGCTGTGCAATTCGGCGAAGATGGCGCGTATAAGCGGTAAAGTGTGATGTGTCGGCCGATATCGAAGTATCCGAGCTGTTGTGCCTCTCTGCTGGCGCTACGCGCCGCCTCTTTGGAAGATCTGCAGGCTAAGTGCAACGACGTTGGTTGGCGGTGAGACAACGTCAGTGCAGCGGTATAGCTACATGCTTACCATTGTATCGAAATCAGCCAGACCAGCCGTGCCGCGTATGCTGCTGCCTTTTGCTACAGATGGAGAGTACACGATGCTTTGCTGATACGGCGATAGTGCGTCCCGCTCGTATTCTACTTCGTCTATGTATGGTACAGCAACGCATAAAGGTCAGCACGCTGGCGCCAACGCTGAGGAGACGCCGCCGTCTGCTGTACCTCTACGTCTTCGCGGCGTAGCATGACCACGCAGCTCCCGCGTCGCCGCCTTTGGCTGCTGTGCTCGACGCGGTGCAGCATACCGCCGCGCAACGTGCGGTGAGCGCCGCGCCAGTAGTGGTGTTTGGACGAATGAAAAACTACGGCTATGCTCTGGTGTTGCTACGCTGCTGCGACCGCCGCGTGCATGAGTTGCAACGCGACTTTTTGCGTCGTTACTGGGCATTACACGCCGCCTCGGACGACCCTTTGGTGTGGCTGCAAAAGTGGTAGGCCCAAGATATGCTGACAACCGCTTTGTTGCGTGTATATCCTCCTTTGCTGGCGCTGCGTTGCGATTGACAGGCCGGTGCGAATGGTGTTTTGCTGGGTTGACTGCAGCTGCGCTTCGCCGGCCAGCATCTCTTGTGCCAGCGTGCTCTCGTCTTTCCATTGCGGGCGGCGATGGTGTGCGCTGTCGCTTGCGCCTCTGGCCAGCGTTTATCTCGCCGCTGTCGCTGCGGACGTCAACCAAATGGTGACGAAAACCGGGAGAATCAAACGAGTCATCATTCAACTTTGCTCTCCTGCCTGATATGCCCCTCCTTGTACCGCCTGCATTCTGTGTAGGGCTATACGGTTGCTCGCGTAGCCAGCTGGCAATAGCATCGATGTTTGTTCGCTCACGACCAGCTGGAGCCGCTCGAGGCCGCAGCGAGCGACCGACGCCAGTGGGTATTGCGTTGCTGGCGTAAGGTTGGGCAAGGGCATTGTGATTGAACGACGATGCGTCCAAGTGGGTCGAATGGTCCTCATTTTCGCTGTCTTCCAGGGGTCTGCGAGTGTGAGCTCGATGCTGACGCGCAGATCGTCTGGGTAGTTGTGCCGGGCGTGCTTCCTCGACCTGGACAATGTCGCGCGCGGTGTATTTACGCCCAACCGGCAGCTGCTCCTCAATGCTCCTTTCAAGCTCCTCTGCCTCCTGCACCAGCTCCATAGCATAGCCAAACGTCGATCGACTACTCGTTGACCGCGCACGCAGCGATGGCTGCGATGGCACATGGACACCGTTCGCCAATGCTCTTGAACGAGAAAGGCGCGCATATCCAGTGCCACTGTCCGTACTGCTTGCACTCCTTGTCCACCCGCCTACACCGCTGCTGCTTCCGTTGCTGCGGCTGTGATTGAGCTCGCCGGCGCGGGCATGGTACGAAGTGGTGGTGGTGCCGCTCACCGTTGAACAGGGGCGCGACACATAAGAAGAGTCGGCCGAAGAATCGGCACGATTGTCCAGTCCTCCTGCCAAAACGTTGCTGCGAGCAGTGCCTCTAAGCGCTGGGTTCATGGCGTGAATGGCGCCGTCGCTTCTGTGGAATTGGTCACCAGACAAGCTAGGGCAAGGGAATCGGCGAAAGGCTCGTGTAAACAAACAACAGCTTGACCTCTAAACATGGCACTGATGTCTTTAACTAGACCCAGGCCATAACATGTCATAACAGTCAAGGGGCACACATCGTCAACAGCATATGATAGCGACTGCTGGCGGCTCATTTATTGACCGACACAGCTTGGGTAGACAGTGCACCTGCTGCATCAGCGCCGACGAGGTAATTACAAGATAGCCGCGAGATAGGCTGGGCTGCTTGCAGTATAGGGTAGAACAATACGAATGTCGGTGAAAGGTGCACTGTCGAGCGTATCGCTGCACGCAAGGACGCGTTTAGACGACCTTTCCGCGTGTCTCAATTGGAAGTAGAAGCATACAGAGTGTTGCGATAATGTACGCGCCGGCGCATATGTAGAGCGGTAGTGTGACGGAACGCTCCACCATCAGACCACCGAGCAGCGGCGAAACAATGCCAGCAAGACGACCAAGCGCCAGCGCAATGCCAAAGCCGGTAGTGCGGTAGCGCGGATGAAATACTTCTGGAGTGTAGGTGCACATGCACAAATACATGACGGTGCTCAGGAAGGTGGTGAAGCAGCCCGAAATCATTGAGCCGGCTTCGGAGCTTACGGCTACAAATGCAATCATAGATACAGCTGTGCCCAGCGTGGTGAGCACCATACCGCCACGACGTCCAAGGCGTGTTCCCACCAGCCAGCTGCCAACCTATTAACGAGTAGTTAAAGCAGTGCGTCAGACAAGAGGAGCGGCGAAGCGGATGCATACATACATGCATGCACGCACGCGTATACTCACTATACCGCCAAACACAGCGACAGCTCCGTATATAAAGTATTCACGATGGACATCCTCATATGTGACGATATTGCTGCCGATATTGCGTAGCTCAAGGAAAACAGGAAGAAACACGTAAAAGATGGGAGAGGCGACCATCGAGAATAGCCAGATGGCCCAGATCAGCAGTGTGGTTCGCAGCATGGTGTGTGAAAACAGCCCTCGCATAATCTCGGGCGAAAACAATCTCCGTAGCTTTTCCAGTGGCGAGGCTCTGATGCTAGCAAGACTGGGACTATAGGCGTCCAGCTTTCCGTCGCCAGATTCAACCGTGCGCAGCTGCTCCAGATCAGGTGGCAGATATCTGATCGGTAGGTCCTTGAGCGTCACGCGGATGTCGCTGCGATTGACACGAGCAATTGTCTGTAGCACTTCGAGTGCGTCTTCTTGTCGGCCGTGTGCTAGAAGATACTTTGGCGTGTCGATTACGCGGAATAACACGAAACGCAGGACAGACATGACTATGCTGAGCCCTCCTAGGATAAAGAGCAGGTAGCGCCACCCGTTGTTCTGTTCGGACGGAATGCATTCGACTGGCGGTGCGCCCTCAGGCTGTAACGCAGGGTCTGGGCAGCTGTAGTGTGGCAGGATGGCCCAGCCAAGGCCAGAGGAAAGCAAAACTCCAACCGAGATGAGAATGGATAGACGGCCAAACAGATATTGCTTCTCGTGCGGCAAAAACTCTAGCAGCACTGCGCCGTCGACGGGCATGTTGCCTCCAGAGCCAAAGCCCACAAATCCTATCAGTATACAGAGCGCCGCAAACGACTGCGCAAAGCCGGCTGCTACGCCAAATATCCCGCTGATCAGCATGGTAAGCCGAAATACCGGTTTCCGGCCCCAGCGATCGGAAACTGGCCCCCAAATCAAGGCGCCAGCAAGCATGCCGATAAAGGCGGCGCTGTTCAGAAGCCCGATTGACTCGATGGGCACGGAAAAGTGCTCTGCAATTTGGTGAGCTGCAGTTGGACGATACATTGTTTACGCGATGGTGCTTACCCTGTACGCGTGCCGACATTGTATACAAGCACTGAGGGCAAACGATAAAGGTGAGCGGACCAGTCGCTGTTTCCTACGCTATAGACAGCTTACCTGCAGCCACATCTATGCATAAGCACAACCAGTATCACGATGACACGTTAGCCATTAGACGAATCGCACAGCAGTCGTGCCCTGCATACACATACCTCATCAGAGAGCCAGCCAAAGCTGCAGATCAAGAAAATGATGCGCTGAAAACGCCCGAAACCGATGCGTGATATTGTGTCGTCCAACGCTGGCCCGTCCTTGCTTCCTACACCGCGCTCCTCGCTAGCAATATCATCCTTGTGCGGAGTTGTGGTAGTGGCGTTTGAGATACACTCGAGTTCTACCGAGTTTTCCGCATTGGCTTCGACGTCGCTACCGCTGCTATCAGTAGACAGCGTCTGGTGGGCTTGAGTCACGGTAAGCACGGCAGCTTGCCCAAATCCTAGGCCACCTGGATCCGAATGTGCTGGCGAAACTTCCAAGGACTGCATGACTTGGCGGAGACTATTTCAACGCGCAGATCCTGGTCGAATGCACAAGGCGGTCTGATATTGGCACGTGGTTGCTGGCTGGAGCGGTGAGTAGACTGGAACGTACGCGGACATTCTGTTTGACAATATATACCAGGCGGCAGTCGACCTTGTACACTCTAGAGAACGCGTCATCACTTTGGACAGTACACCTGTGCAAGCCAAGCCGGTGTTGTTGTGGCACAATGCTGACGTGGCAATGAGGACAATCGATGGAGCGCCTGGCCAGCATTTATGCATTGTTGTATTTTCTACAACAGCGCACAGTGAGGCAACGCATGTTTGGTCTGCTGATCAAGCTGGAGGTACCAGGAGTGTACAAGCTTGCAAATGCCAATGAGCGTCGGTGAAACAGCTTATCACTCGCAGAAAAGGTCGTTCTTTCCTTTGTGACGGTGCCACGCCGTGCCGCCACAGCTGGTCTGGCCCACCGCCGGTGGTTATATCATCATTGGCATGTTTGAATCTGCGTAGTACCCTTGCTCCAAGCAGCTAGCGCCTTGGGTTGCCTCATAGTCGCGCCTATATTTTGTAGCCTGACACCATATTCTGGCGCACAAGCAAAGTCGCACTGCGCTGCATACGCTACAAAGATGCGGTGTGCTATCCGTGTATGCACCTGAGACTCGGACCATCATGCGCAGTAGCAGACCGGCGAAGAACGCACCCGGTAGAGTCTAGAGCATAATATGCCATCTCGCTGCGCGTGTAAACGTGATTGATGGCTGTACGCCATGCGCGACAAGCACTGATCGATGCCATGACATACATTGGATATCCATGCCAAGTGCATACTGCTCCAGCCGCGCCGTCATATACCCCACTACATGTACATACGGCTAGGCATGGTCGCTAGCGCACGGCATCGAGAATGACGTACAGCGCACCGACTATATATGCTTGATTCTGCGCGCTACTGGATGCCACGGTAACGTATCTCCCTCTACCTTGTCTAGCCAGCCAAAATGAGCATGTCGTTAACGGCTACAATTTGCCGTACTGCGTCAACTACTTTTTCATAATAAACCACAGCGTACCGCAAGACATCTGCAATAAAATACGTGCCAGTGTCCGTCGGGGTTCCCAGCTTCCGGAGAAGGAGAAACCTGAATGAAAACATCGTTTTCCATCCGCCCGTGAACTGCTACAGCGTTGGGATAGCGCCTCACGCGGATCCGGCATCGCCAAATGCTACGCTGCCAACAATACAAGATGCATCAATATACTCAACCAGGTATGGACTGCTATACAGCAAGCAAAGAGAAAGCTGGCGTGGTTTCCATGTAGGATCCCGGGGTTGTCTTATAATACAAAACAAGCTATACATGCCTACATACCGCCTGCTTGCGTCCAGTTGTGGATCTGCAGCCGTTACACTGCAGCGCTACACCGTGCAGTTCATCGTGCTGAGAAGCCGCGTGTTTCTGCAGCTTTGTTTGTTAACCGCACTCTGATGCCATTGTTGAGCCATTACCAAAGCCTGCTACTGCTGGCAAGGGCCTGCCGGTGCATGCGCCGAGCAACTTTGACAAGCATTTCCCCAACTAGGTTGGGTATATTTTAGCGAGCAGCCGCAGTTCTAAAGCTGCTTGACCTGTGCTTTTTGCAATTTACATGTATCTGTCGCCGCATTTGCTAGTGCGCCTGCTTGGGTGCTGCTCAACGGCGTAGTCCAATTTAGTAAATACGCTGCCCGCTGCACTTTGATGGCTGCCAACCCAAACGTGGTGATCTAATTTGGTGTCAACCTGAAAGGGCGGAGCTGAAAAGTCACCTCGTCTATAAACTGTGCGCTTGATAGCATGGCCCGCATGAGCAAGTAAAACCGTAGATCCAATGTCTGCCAAGCTGATGTCATATCAACCAATCTGTGACGACATACTGCGTGGTAGTAGTGTGCTTTCACGTTGATGCAGCCCAAGAATGCAAACATCATGAAACTGAAGCGTAGATATTTGTGTGGAAAACACGTGGTAAATTACAGGTGAGGATGCCAAAGGCCACTGACGGTCTGTACAGCGCATCAACGGTTGGTATTGTGCAATGCAATGTCCGCTGGCGGTACGCCGCAACAGCAAGACAGCGCAACTTTACTAAGCAGCAGGTGGCTGCCAAGGGCTAATAAGACCATGTATGTATGGGTAATCGATGGAATCTATGCTGCCGGCAGTGACGGCTCAATGCACAATGATCTACAGCGAAAAGTAGGCCATAGCACCCATCACGAGGGAGGCCACCGAAGCAGCCAGTATGGGCAAAGGTGCGCGACTGGCATCACCGACCGTGCACTCAGCGCAGAATTCGCCGCGACTGTAGAGAATCAAGCTGAGTTGCGAATAGGTCTGCATCCTACCCTGGGCCTCCGTTTGATTGAAGCGACCATTCTCGTCATAGATGTAAAAGTGATACTCGCCAGCGGATAGCGGAAAGTTTTTCTCCACCGAGTCCCACTTGCTGGTGTCCCACTTGAAAGTGGTCGGATTGGCGTACGACAGGTTGCTCGCAATATTGACAAAGTCTGTCCGGGTCTTGCTGATGTCAATAAACACCTTCTTGGGCTTGATTTTGAGCGTATCCAGATCGTACGACCACTTGATGGTGATTACGCTGCCAAGTGGAAAGCGCAGCTTTTCCTTGTAGGTACTCTGCGGCTCCAGAAGCTTGATGGTGGAGGGGCTATCGTCGAACTGCGGCTCATCGCTGTCATTGCTGTTGCCTTTCGAGTCGCCATTCTTATTATCGCTGCTACCGCTGCCACTTTTGCTGTTGTCGCTGCTACCGCCGCCGCCGCTATTTCTGTTGCTTCCTCCGCTGTTATCCTGCGGTGCTACGGATGCGAAAAGACATGCAGTTAATCGCATCGTGCAGCGGGTCGCATGTCATGGGTGTGGTTACTTACAACGCGCAAAAAGGCTAACCGAGTTGGCAGAGGCCAACCCATTTGTATCCGCGTTCGCATAATTGCCCAGCACACCCAGTGCAACAACACAGGCCAGCAGGATACCGCGGCCAAACGAACGGTTTAGCATGCTGAATGACACTATACTAGTTGGAAGTATTAAATCGCTATGAATGAGTCAAGGCTGCAAACGGGACAGACAGGCAGCTGCAGCCTTGGACGACAAGGTGTGAGCACGGCGTGCTAGCGAGCGGCGTATGGAGTAAAGTGGCGAGTGAAAGAAAGGAGTGCGACCAGACTGGCGGGCGTCGGCGTCGGCCGCTGTGCCTTTAAGGAGCCAGCTCCGGCGCCCCTATAAGGCAGGCATTTTCCCTAGAATACTCACTAAACAGTGTAGTGCTTGACATGCAGATATCCAATTGCATATGGCCCGGCATAGCCACACACCCACTTTCGCCACTCAGTACGCGCTCACACACACACGCTGCGCGGACAGGTCCGGCAGGAAGGACCAACCGCCATCACGTCAGTGCTTGGGGTGAATGCAATTATCACGGCAAAACGGGCGGTGCAACCCTAGCTGCCAGTTATGGTGAGCCAAGCAGCATGGAAACGGTGAGCGTCGGCTATACCATTATGGCACGTGTGGCCAACCTGAGATCGGGGGCAGATGGTGGATCGACCCTGCACCGAGCGAATCCAGTCTCGGCCGATCAGACTTGCGGTATTTGCTGTTGTCGCGTCCGAGGCACCACCCTACTTTCGCTCGATCGGCCGCGCATTTCTTTCGTGTACACTGCTGCCTGCCGTACGCTCCACCCCGATCCACGCCTGCCATGTTCTCCCGAGTGCGTGCAGCTGCGGCGCTCCGCCCGCTGCTCGCTGGTGCCGGCGTGCGCACTACAATGTCCGGATTCCTTGCTGGTCGCGCTCCGATTACGACTACGGCGCAGTCTCAGCCGGCTGCGGTGAAAGAGCCAGAGGCAACGGCACACGCCCCCTGGACGCCCGAGTCGCGGCGCACCGGCGTGATCGCCCTCAAGATCGGCATGACTGCGCTTTGGGACGAATGGGGCGTGCGCCATCCCGTCACTGTGCTTAAGCTGGACAATGTGCAGGTGATTCAGGCGCGGCCGTCCGCCGAACAAGAGGGCATGGTGAAGCTGCAGCTGGGCGCTGTTAATCAGCTGCCGCAGCGCGTCACCAAGCCGGAGCGTGGCCACTTTGCCAAGGCTGGCGTGCAGCCCAAGAAATACGTGTGCGAATTCCTCGTGACCAAGGACGCCGCGTTGCCGGTGACCACCGAGATCACCGCCGCACATTTCCTGCCCGGCCAGTTTGTGGATGTGACCGCGCCCACCATCGGCAAGGGCTTTGCAGGCGGCATGAAGCGCCACGGCTTCAAAGGTCTCCGTGCGTCGCACGGTGTCTCGCTGACACACCGTTCGCTCGGTTCGACTGGTCAGTGCCAGGATCCGGGTAAGGTTTTCAAGGGCAAAAAGATGGCTGGTCGCATGGGCGGCAAGAACGCCACGATGCAGAATCTCAAAGTGAGCACTACGGTATTTTGCGAATGGACTGATTTGGATGTTTGCTGATCCATGGTACTTTGACGTCCAGGTGATGAAGGTGGACGCTGGCCTGAATCTGCTCTACGTCCGTGGCGCTGTACCTGGCCATAAGACGCAGTACATCAGGGTCAAGGATGCGGTCAAGATGCGCGGAGCCAAGCCGTTCCCGGCTGATGCGCTGCCACCGCCATTCCCCACATATCTGTCGGAGACTGACGGAGCCCTGCCGCGCGAGCGCATAGCCCGTATGAGCGTCGCCGATCCGTTCATGCCAAAGGCCAACTAGCGCAGGAGCAATCGGCTTTTGTTTTAAACTTGATAAAAGACCAGTCTGATAGATCGCGCAATGCAAGGATAGGCGTGGTACGCAGCATGCAGAATAATAATGCTTTATCGAGAACGGCCGCGCATGTGCGGCGTATAGACGTCGAAATGGACCACGGAGGAGATGGTAGGTGTGCGGCGGCGGAGATGGCAACAGTAGCGCATACTATGCTGTGCCGGCGTCGATGCGCTTAGCCGCTGTCACCTTCTCGCAGCCGTACTGTTTGCGTAATGCAGCATACTTCTTCACGTCCTGCGCCGATACAGACGGCGCAACCTTGGTGAACGCGGTATCAAAGTGCTCCTGCCGTACGTACAGTGTTTCGGCGCTTGTGGCGCCCATGTCAAGGGGCGAACTGTCCACGCCGTTGGCATAGAGTGTGCTGCGCAGTGCTGCTACACCCGCTTCACGCACAAGCGAGGCCAAATCTGCACCGCTGAATCCCTCGCAGCGAGCATCCTCCGCTACCGACTGCAGAGACACGTCCGCAGCAAGCGGCGTCTTGCGCGAAAGGGTGCGCAAAATCTCTAGACGCTCTGCCGCCACCGGCAATTCCACATAAAGCAGCTTGTCCAGTCGGCCCGGACGCAGCATGGCAGCGTCAATGATATCTAAGTCATCCGAAATTCACACATAAGTATAGCTGCCATGTAAATCATCGGCATGCAGCGGTTCTTACCAGGACGATTGCTTGCAGCAATGACAAACACTTGCTTTCGATTATCCACACCATCCAGCTCGGTAAGGAGCGTGTTGACGACCCTTGCCGATGCCTCGGACTGGTTACTGTTAGCCAGTACAATGTCGTAAAGCTGCCGCACATTGACCTACCTGGGAGTCATCACGTCGCGAACAAAGCGCATCCAGCTCATCGAAAAAGACAACGCATGGCGAGGAAGCGCGCGCGCGCGAAAACACCTGGCGCACGGCCCGCTCACTTTCACCAACGTACTAGCAGCCGATCGACAGAGCATCCAACGTACAGCGGTGATTAATGGTGGTTAGCCGTGGCGGCTACAATACCAGGTGCAATCACTTATCCCACCTTGTTGAGCAGCTCGGGACCCTTGACCGAAATAAAGTTGGTATGGCTTTCGTTGGCCACGGCCTTGGCAAGCAGCGTCTTGCCGCATCCTGGTGGACCCCAGAGAAGTACACCGGCCGGTCGGCTGATACCAACCTTGCGGAAGAACTCTGGATGGCGGATCGGCTCCACCACTGTCATGCGCAGCTCATCGCGCACATAGCTGAGCGCGCCAATATCGGACCAACTGACATCAGGTACGGTGGCGAAACCCTCGCGCTTGGACGACGGCTGCACCTTGGCCAGGGCATGCACAAAGTCCTCGCTGGTGATGGACAGCGGAGCCAGCTCTCCCTCAGTTAGTGGTGCAGGATGCTGTTGCAAAAATGCGGAAATTGTCTGAAGCTGCCTTTCAACCGATTCCTTGCTCTCTGCCTCTGCCTCTGCCTCTTCCAACTCTGCATCGCTCTTCTGCTTATTCTCACCAGCGCTAGTGCCGCTGACTGAGAACAGCGCTGGCGGCTGGCCAAGCTGATCGGCATGCACATCCGTCACGCCTATTGTTACGGTGCTTGTGGTATCACACGGGTGCGCGTGGGTCGCATCGCCGTCATCAATAGCCATGGCATCGGCAGCATCACCACCGTCTGCAGCGGTGCCGAGTTTAAGCTCTACTGCTGCCAGCACAGAATCGCGCCGATGGCTCAAATCGCGGAAGATTCGCTTCACTGCGTACATGCCAGCAGCAGCCGTGAGCGCATTCAGATCTGCTCCCACATAACCAGGTGTCCGACGTGCCATGTCCTTGTAGTCAAAGTCGCCACCCAACCGTAGCTTGGCGGTGAGCACCCGCAAAATCCTGCCGGCAAAGGACATGCATGTCAGCGTCACCATCAGGCGGCAGCAGTCCGCCAATGCATAACTTACTGTTCACGAGCTTCTTCATCCGGTATGTTCATGCTGATCTCGCGATCAAAGCGGCCAGCGCGACGCAGTGCTGGGTCCAGAGAGTCCGG
Source organism: Thamnocephalis sphaerospora (assembly GCA_003614735.1). Classification (NCBI taxonomy): domain Eukaryota; kingdom Fungi; phylum Zoopagomycota; class Zoopagomycetes; order Zoopagales; family Sigmoideomycetaceae; genus Thamnocephalis; species Thamnocephalis sphaerospora. Next base: position 14,120 of record KZ992472.1, on the reverse strand, counting down.
TCGATTGGTAGCGCCTATCACCATGACCGCCTTGTTGTTGGTCTTTTCCAAGGAAAGATCTGTACACATGTCAGCTGGCTCCAGCTGGTGTCCTTGTTGATCCGCCCAACGTACCATCCATGCAAGTGAGCAGCTGGGCAACAATGCGTCGCTCCATTTCACGCTGCGCATTTTCGCGCTTGGGTGTGATGGCGTCGATTTCGTCGATGAAGAGAATGCAGGGTGCGGCCGCAACTGCCTCCTCAAACACCTCACGGATCTTCTTCTCCGACTCGCCCGACATTCCCGATACAACTGACGGCGCCGATATTTGATAAAAGGGCACGCCCAGCTCTCCTGCAATGGCGTTTGCCAGCAGTGTTTTACCACAGCCTGGTGGACCATGCAGCAGAATACCACGGGGTGGCTGCACACCAATATGTGCATAAATCTCTGGATGCGTGATGGGCATGGCGACACACTCGAGCACCTCCTCGATGCAGGGCTTTACGCCTCCCAGATCGGAGAAGCGCACCGTCGGACGTGCCATTTCCTTGGATGGCTTGGCAGCTACAGTAGGTGCGCGTGCATCATCGTGAGTCACTGCGCAGAGTGAGCGGCGACGGGGAACAGCAGGCCGCGGAAAGTAGGCGCACACTTGCTCCTGTGACGCTTACATTTGCGCTTTTTGGGCTCCTCCACTGCTCCATCAGCACTTGCACGCACACGCCGCTTTTTCTTAATGCCAGCAGAGTCCTCTGCACCAGATTCTGCCGCTGCAGCGCCCGGTGTTGCCGGTGAGTCGTCGGCACCCGGTGTGGGCGGCTGTGTGCCCCACATACTCGTCAGCGACTTGTTCATCTTATTGGTATCCTACATGAGCACATATGCGGTGCCGGCAAATACGCATCAGCGCATGGCTAACCACGCAGTGACAACGCAGCTGACCGCTACCTTGACCTCCATGGTTTTTACATGAAGAAGATCCTCAAAGTCAGAGTCCAGCGGGCCTTCGCCCGTACTTTCAGCCTCTGACACTTGCCTGTCCACATTACTGCCACGTCAGTATTGCTGCATCCAACAGGCGAGCACTGCTTTGCCACCACCTACCGCGATTCATCATAGACGGCCGTCAGCTCCTGCAGCGCTGTGCAATGTTGAATGAGCGTTGTCAGTGCTGTAGCCGTATGTTATAAGCGCGTCCTGGCTCACCCTTTTCCGCCAACGTCTCCAGTAACGGGCGCTTCACCCGCCGCAGACTGGCATCTTCACGCACAAGATAGTCTAGCAATTGCGGAAATGGCCACTGGCGCGGATCCGCAGGCGTGTCGGGGCCCTGCAGGCTAGGATAGCGATGCAGAATGGCGTAGACCTTGCGCTCCAGCGCGCCGCCAAGCGAGCGACGACCTGCCGGTGGCTTTCCCATGGTAGCAGAGCGATTCAGCGGGCAGGACCAATGAGCTCTGCAAATGCACACGCAGAGAAAGCAGGATGCAGTAGTCCACGCGCGCGCGTGTGGGTGTGATGGTCTGCCCTGCGAGAGAATAAAAGAAGAAAAATGTCCAGGTCTAACTGTAGTCCGCCTATGCCACGGATATGGCTGATGCGATGGCAACCCTGAACCGTCAAGTATAGCTCGGCTTATCTAGAACATTAACGCAAACAGCTGCGGCCAAGCCCGCGTCCCTTTGACCATGTGCTGCGGTTGCAACTAGGTCCGAGCAGGCGGCCTTTGCGCTTGCATTGTGACCAATGTATGCAGCGGCTCACCCGTTCTTTAGCCGCTCATGCATCATGCGACGCATCTTTTTATGGCGGTTACAGGCGAACGCTAGGCTTGTTAAAGGACCCTGTGCTTGGACACTTGAACGGCAGGGCCGAGCGCGTGTATGGCATTGCCATGCGCCCTGCTGCAAATCAAGTGGTAGTGAGGGTGGTCGACAACGTGGCGCAGAGCACACGACAATACTGTGTGTGTGTGTGTGTGTATACTGGTCCTACACACGTTGGCCTTTCCAGTGTGTCACTTGAGCCAACGCGCTTAGTAGGATTGCCAGTCTATCACACACACACACACACACACACGCACACACACATACACTCACAACACACGCCGCTTCTTCTCTATCCACCACCTCGCTCGCATTCCCTCGTCCGCCATCACCACTACGGTCGCCTGTTTGCGGCTACTGCTGCCGCTGCTTGCCTTTGTGGTTCTGGTGGGTATTTTACCGGGCTTGCCCTCCCGGCGCTTCCTCCATACCGCCTATAGTGTGCTCGTCATGGCCTGCGACCACCAGTGTGCCTGCACACAGTTGCAGTTCCCATTGCATTCTTGCTGCAAAGTGCATGCGCGCGGTTATTCTGACGGCTGACGCTTTGCCCGTTAGCTTACGTGGCGTCTGCAGTACCATCTACTGTCACGACCGCGCTGCCGTGTGTAGGGCGTGTCGCTGCGATCCGCCAGACGCGCCAGCTCAACGGGACGTTAGCCTGGTGAGGCGTATCTGTGCTGCGGTCTAGTCGGTGGAGTCTGTCGCCCAACGTGTACGCCTGCCGTTTCCCGGCCGCTGTCTGCAATGGCCTCGTCTTCCGCCCTGGTCGCCAGGTATGTCTGCTGCTGTCGAATGGCCGTGAGAGCAGTCTGTTTTGCGCGCCCACTGCTTGGCGAACCTTTGGTGCGCTGGCGCCAAGAGATGACCACTTGCGGGCGCCGCCGTAGCCAAATGGGTGAGGCACCAGTATTTCCGACGCTTACGCCGCGTGTACGTCTACGTATGTAACCATGTATGGGCAACTCCGTTCTTGCACGTTCTCCTGCCGTGACACAGCGCTCGCCGGCCCATCAAGCTAACAGGTAGGCGTGCATAGACCGCGGCGGCAGTTGCTGCACCTGGTTTGGACGGCGTGAAAGTGCTGTATCTGTAAATATGGGGTCGTACTCCGTTATGAGCCTGGCGGCTGACCCTGCTGCGTGCTTTCTATTCGACCGCAGTGATTGCTGCCGATAGCCTTTACAAACGAGATGTATTCCGTAAGTGTATGGCATAGCATATACAGCAGTGTTTGGGCATGTGTGGCAGCGTACGAGCGTGCTACCCTGCTGGCAGTGGGTGCGATCACTGCCAAGAGTGGTGCGCCACCCGATGAGATGACAGCTGTTGACGGCAAACATGACTGGACCTGGTCGATGACTCAAACACAGGCTTTCCGGATCCGTTTGCTGTCATTACTGTGGACGGCGAACAGACTTGCACCACACAGGTGATCAAGCGGACGCTCAATCCGTACTGGAACGAAAGCTTTCTTTTGTAGGTGCATACAGGGCTGCATGCAAAGACAATCGGACGTATGTTGCACGGGCATATACTCATGGCTGTCGCATGCTGGTAGGCATGTCACGGACGAGAGTGTGATTGCGGTGCAGATATTCGATCAGAAAAAGTTCAAAAAGAAGGACCAAGGATTTCTGGGCGTGATCAATGTGTCGATGGGCTCGGTATTCTCGATAGAGACAGGCGGTGAAGGTAGGCTGGAGCAGCTTGTGGACCGGCAGTGTGAATCAATGCGCCTGTATGCAGCGCTAATCATGCTGCAAGCAGAAATGCTTACACTAGAACTCAAACGAGCTGGAAGCGGAGAAGCGGTACATGGTCGGCTGGTCATTAACATATCGAGCGACGTGTCTGGCTTGACCGGCAACAATACGGTGCCACGTGCTGCGTCGAGCCAACGCTCTGTCGGCGAAGGATCATCGTCAGCGCTGCAGCCACGCGCAGATGGCACGGCGGGTACTGGAAGTGCCACCGATCTGGCGGCCGACGGTGCGACGGCAGCGGCAGGCCCACACGCGCTCAACAGCTATGCGGCGCACCTGCCAACCTCTGCCATTGCAGCCGCAGGTGCCGGCGCTTCTGGCACTACTTATTCTCCGTTTGAGGACCAGTACGGCCCGTTACCGGCTGGCTGGGAGTGCCGTGTGGACCATCTTGGGCGCACGTATTATGTGGACCACAATACGCGCACCACCACCTGGAATCGGCCATCGTAGGTCACGAGCGAGCGACTTTGTCGACGATTTGTTATTCGCCTGCCATAGACTAACGACGGCGTACTGCACGGTGATAGTGTGCTCACCTCGGAGGCAGATCGTAGCACCGAACAGCAACATCAGACGGAAATGGAACGCCAGCGGCATCAGAGCCGAACCCTGCCAGATACGGAGCGTACGTATGCTTGCGAAGAGTAGACGGTGTAGTACGCTGTGATACTAATTTTTCGACTTAGCGCCGCCATCGCACACAAGTACTGCACAGCCGCAAACCAACAGTACAACTACAGCAGGTGTCGGGCCGCTGCCGGGTGGATGGGGTATGTCATGACGCAGAATAGGGGATAGACGTGTATAACAGCCCAGCTTACGCTGCTCTTCTCAACTTGCAGAGCAGCGCGAGACACCTGAAGGCCGGCCGTATTATGTCGACCACAATACGCGCACAACAACCTGGGTGGATCCGCGGCGTCAGCAATACATTCGGTGCGTGAGCGGGGAAAACGCGAGCAGTAGCAGTGCACAATCTGTAAACACTGTGCTAACCGCATTGTTATTGGAACGACTGTACAGCACTTATGCGCCTACCAGCGGTCATGGCCAGGTGACGATACAGCAGCCGCTGTCGCAACTGGGCCCGCTGCCCGCTGGCTGGGAAATGCGCTTGACAAGCAACGCGCGCGTTTACTTTGTCGACCACAACACCAAGACCACGACCTGGGACGGTGGGTGTGATGCGTGTCTCCTACGACAGGCAGGCGATGCTGACCGGCGTCTTTTTGTGTGCTGTGCGTGCCTCACCGCCGTATCTAGACCCACGGTTGCCCAGCAGCCTAGAGTAAGTGACGACCATGTCTGCGTGTCCATGGCACGTACACCACGAGGTGCTTGTCGCTAACGTTTACGTGTCTGCCTTAGCCAAAACGTGCCTCAGTACAAGCGTGACTTCCGTCGTAAGCTGATCTATTTCCGCTCTCAGCCGGCCATGCGGCCCATGTCTGGACAGTGTCATCTGAAGGTCCGCCGCGAGCACATCTTTGAGGATTCTTACAACGAGATTATGCGCATGTCCGAGGCCGACCTGCGGAAACGACTGATGATCAAGTTTGAGGGCGAGGATGGCCTAGACTATGGCGGTCTGTCACGGTACGCACGCCGCGCGGTGACTGCCAAGAGATGGGAGAGAGATGGTGGCTGACGCTAATGGCGCCTGCCCAACAGAGAGTTCTTTTTCCTGCTCTCGCACGAAATGTTTAATCCGTTCTATGGACTGTTTGAGTACTCGGCGCACGACAACTACACACTGCAGATCAATCCGCACAGCGGCGTGAATCCGGAGCATCTCAACTATTTCAAATTTATTGGCCGCGTGGTTGGCCTGGCCATCTTCCATCGCCGCTTTCTGGACGCCTTCTTCATTACTAGTCTTTACAAGATGATTCTGCACAAAAAGATTGCGCTGCAGGATATGGAATCAGTGGATGCTGAGTTTCACCGCAGTCTCACCTGGATGCTGTGAGTTTCGGCGCGTGTTTGGCGCGTCGTTCGTGTGCTCACGCGGTGCGACAGGGACAACGACATCACCGATGTGCTTGACCTGACCTTTTCGGTTGACGACGACCGTTTCGGTGAGGTGGTCGAGGTTGAGCTCAAGGAGGGCGGCAAGAATATTGCCGTGACTGAGGAAACCAAGAAGGAATATGTAGAGTACGTACGGGGGGAAGGTTGTGGCTTGCGTCGCAGGTGCTAATCGTCTTGATATGGCGCATGCAGCCTGGTCACCGCATGGAAGATTCAGGGCCGTGTGCGCGATCAGTTCTCGGCCTTTGCCGAAGGTTTCAACCAGCTGATTCCACAGGAGCTGATCACCGTATTCGACGAGCGCGAGCTTGAGCTTTTGATCGGTGGCCTGGCCGAGATTGACGTGGATGACTGGAAGAAGAATACCGACTATCGTGGCTACACGGAGCAGGACGATGTTGTGCAGTGGTTCTGGAAGGTAGGCGACAGCGACGGTGTATCTCGCAGTCTTTCGGCCGGATTCCTCACGCCTCTTTGCGCACGATGATAGGCTGTGCGTAACTGGGATCAGGAGAAGCAGGCGCGTCTGCTACAGTTTACCACTGGTACATCGCGCATTCCAGTCAACGGCTTCAAGGATCTGCAGGGCAGCGACGGTCCACGACGCTTCACCATTGAAAAGACGGGCGAGACGACGCAGCTGCCCAAGAGCCACACATGGTACGTGTGGCCCACTAGCGATGCAACCATAGCCGATGCTCTGCTAACGTCTGCGCCGCCGGCTTAGCTTCAACCGGATTGACCTGCCGCCGTACACCTCATATGACCAGCTGGTGGCCAAGTTGTCGTTGGCCGTCGAGGAGACGATGGGCTTTGGCCAGGAGTAGGTGTCGCCTATCGTGCGCTCCACCTGCTTGCCCACGCGGCAATCGAGACTCGCGCTGTCCTTGCTCAAGTGCATTGCAGCAATGGAAGTAACGATGCTGCTTTCACGCACACCACTCTGTTACCCACTGTTTGTGTGCGAGACCGCTGCATACGCCTGGGACTGGCGGCTGGTCACGGCACTACGACCGCCAGTCTATGTGCCTGCATGCACCCTACCTACCCTTATTCTTGCCTTTGATGACGCTGCGGTGTTTACCACTATTTCTACTGGCTCAACAAACTGTGGCATAATAGTGACGGAGTGATATACGGCTGGATGTCTTTCACTGCCCTCAGGCAGCTATCGTGTGATGTAGAGATGTCTGCGACTAGCGTGGTCCACTGGTGGCACTGGCCATTTGCGCGACATGTTTTCACGAGTGGACTTGCCAGACGAGCAGAGACGAGCGACACTCATTCTGCAAACGCCATGTCTTCGCAATCTACCGATACCGCGCCTCCTACCAAAGACCCAGCCGAGCTTACCTCGGCGCGCCCACTGCCGGGCTCGGGCATCACGCTGAATCCGCATCGCTGCAACGCGCACTTGGAGGACTTTTTGGCTGCTGTCCAGGCATGGCCACCCCAAGGACTCGCTCATTTTCGCGTCTGGTCCCGCTGCATGCGCTCCAAGCCCGGGTGAGTGGTGGCTCGAGACACGTTTGGCCTGCGTCTGTGTCTGCGCCAGCGCCTGCCTGTGCCAGCGCCAGTGGTGTCGCCAAGTCGAGTAATTTGTCGGCGTGTTTTAGAACCATCGTTGCCGTTACTTATGCTGCGCTGTCGTTTGCTTGTTCGCTGGCGCGTGGCAGAGAGGAGCCACCGCGCCTTCGAGACGCCAACTAGCTGCCTCTGATGCCTGGAGCATTTATGTCTGGCCAGCGCCTAGCGGTGGCGGTGGTATGTTGACTGGTCCGGCTGTCCTCGGCTGGTCTAAATCAATTGGAGCGATAAAAACATTGTCATCTGGCGGTTAGCCCAAGAGCAAGCGCGATCTCTGCCCACATCCTTTTTCCATTTTGCATAGTCTGCAAACGCGCCACACTACAGCAGTGTTTTTCAAAGCGCTGTCTTGCCGTGCATAAGCGTGTAGACCGAGTGCTCGCACGATCGCGTAGCTCAACGCCAGCAATACCGCCGCCCTTTGACACGATGGCCGATCTAAACGATGCCGCGCCGTCCATGGACGAGCAGACGCATACGCAGGATGCCGATCAGCTTGGCGCCGACAACAATGAGCTGAACGTGAGGCGCTGCCTGTCGTGCGTGTGGCCGCTGGACATGCCTTTGCTTACGCATCCTGTCGCTGTTTACAGGAAATTGAAGCCATGAAGCGACGTGTGCAGGAGATGGAGCAGGAAGCGGCCAAGCTCAAGGAGATGCAGGCCAAAGTGGTCAAGGAAATGAGCTCGGAACTGGGCGAAGGTGGGAGGCTTTGTCCGGACGCTGCGGCTGTTTTGGCGCACAACGCTGACGCTCTACGTGGCGTGACCGTGATATTCACGATAGACAAGGAGGAGGCGGATGCACGCTCGGTGTACGTCGGCAATGTAAGCAGTTGATAGTGTGTTTGCCGTCTTGGCGGTGTTCTCGACGATATAGCGCTCATCAACACCGCTACTGCCGATCGGCATGCAGGTGGACTATGGCGCCACGCCGGAGGAAGTGCAGGCGCATTTTCAGTCGTGCGGCACCATCAACCGCATCACAATTCTATGCGACAAATGGACTGGACATCCCAAAGGGTGGGTAGCGTGAGCAGATGGCCTCGGGATGCACGGCTGATGGCATCGTATTGCGGGTAGATTTGCGTATGTTGAGTTTGCCGATATTGCTTCGGTGGCCAATGCCGTAACACTAAACGACTCGCTATTCCGTGGTCGCCAGCTCAAGGTGGGTGCATCGATGATCGGTCGGGAATGGGACTACGTAGATGCTAACAACGGCACGGTATCAGGTCTCGGCAAAGCGCACCAATGTTCCAGGTTTCCATCGTGGCCGCGGTCGTGGTCGGCGCCCATATCGTGGTGGATTCCGCCCACGTGGCCGGTATGTCATCTCACGGGTGTTGCATGGTGCTTGCTGTTGCTAACGCATCTGCGTGCACACATATTGTAGGGGCGGCCGTCGCGGTGGCTATGGCACGCCGTACTAATCACACGCGCCGCGGTTCTGTTTGCGAGTGCTTGTGCGGTACGGGGCTGAGGAGCAATAACAGGATGCCAATGCAACTTTCAACGGCGCACCAGTACTGGTCGCATATTTTCGGTCATTTTAAAGTGTGCATTTAAGGGATGTGCTGAAGCGCAAATACACATGGGGCCTGACTAGGATGCACAGACTCTAGCACACGCTGCATCTCGTGCTGCGCTCACCATTTGACTTCTGGGTCCAGCTTGAATGTCTCGTATGCCTCGCGATTGAAGAAAGAAAGCTCTGTCTCGTTTTCTGTGCGCGTACATGTATGCACGGTGAGGATCAAACAGCACGCTGCCGCCGTCGAAAAGTCAACGCACCAACGCCATAGTCGGCCAGCGTCTTTTCGTCGTCCATGATCCAGTCATCGTGGTTTAGGTTAATAATCAGGTTGCTTGTCTGCGCAGACGTCATCAGCTGCCATGTCAAAGTGCGCACAGGCTATAGCGCGTGCATAATTGTTACCTTGGAGCCGTGCGCTTTGGTGTACATTTTGAGCGTATCTACGCGGTATGCCGATTGTTAACACGCGCACGCATGCTACACGGACTCGGCACGGGCTACTAACCGTAGTTCACGCTCAAAAACGGTTTCATCCCGGAGGCAGTCTTCATAGCTGCCGCCAATGTATCGGTGAGTACGGTCAATAGCATGTCGACCAGCATACACCGCCATCATGCTACTGCACCTGCGCGGATGTTCTCCTTGAACTCGGCCACGGTCTGCTGCGGGTCCACGTCGCGCATAAGCAGATTCTTGAAGGTGCGGTACTCGAACGACTTGATAAGCCGCACCGTAACAATGTGCACCGACTCGGACATGATGGATTGCGCTGCAGACTGGCTACCGTCGGCAGCGTACGCAGCGTGAACACACCATGTTAGCGCTCCAAGCCGACGCGGCATTTCGATCAACGCAACAGCGCTGGCTTACATTCCGACGTACTGGGGTGAAGATGCAAGGTCTGGCACGGCCAAGCGACTCTGCACGTGTAGCAAAAATAACAGACTTGACCAACCTACCTTGTCTGAATGCTATTTTTACCTACTGAAATCACCGCCACAAGTAGTCTACCCGAAACACGGAGGCTATCTCTAAAAGTTGTCCGGCGTTATCGTCAATCAACTGGCTGTAAATAGCGCTGGCACTAGCCGTAATTTTGGCAAGCTTGGACTGGGAATCGGACACGTAGCACGTGCTGCTGGCCGTCTTCCGCACTAGCGTACCGATTCTTCTGGAGGATTCCAGCGCTAATGGCCTAAACAGCGAGCCTGATAGGACGCAGTAGCATCGTGGGAAGGCGCCAGGCCTCCTTGGTTGCAGCGTACAGGCGTGACTCACTTGGCTAGCAAGCAGGACTGCTCATTTCGCTCCTAGTTGGTCTATCGTGTTCCATCGCGCCGTCATACCAAGTGTTCACACCACGTATTCGGGATGCGGCAACGCAGGTAGTGCTGCGATTGGCAATTATACCAACACGACGACAATAGCACGCCATTGCCCACGCTATGGCTGCCGCATGTTTGGAAAGCGAAATGGCCACAATTGCCGACCCAAGCCAGCTGTCGCACGCCAGCTCAGGAGACTGCGCATTGACGTCAGCCCAGGCCGCTATGCCACTCGTCGCGGCATCCGGCTAATCCTTCGTGACTCAGTTCGCAAACCCGACACCCGTTATATCCGTTAGTAATCCCGCTTTAGCGAGTGCACAGCCGACCGCTGATAATCGCAAGACGGACAATGCCGTTGATCCGCCATCAGCCCAGCGTCTCCGTACAATTTCTGCTGTGCGAGCGTTGACTGTATTAGGGTGCGGGTATGGGGATTCATTGGTGCAGTGATCACAGGACCTGGTAGTCCGACGTGTCCGGGGTTTGCTATCTGGCGTCCGCGTCTGATGTAGCTGAAGACTCCGGGGATCTCCGGCTAGAGCGCCAAAGCAAGCGCACTTGCTGCTGATCAGCAAGACGCCATTCACGTCCAGTCAGCCGTATCAATCTAGTACCACGAGACCTGCTGTCTAGTCGGTGCATATGGCAGCATTTCCACATTGGAATGTTGCTCTTCAGCGACATGTGGCTGGGCTTGGCTTTACTGCGCGCAATTTGCACTGTCGAAATTGCGCCACCACGACGGCTATAAAAATCACCGCCGCACTAGACACCGCCCAGCGCATTGCCCGCACAGCCAACTCAGCATTGCAGGACTGCCTTATACGCCAGTGCGCACACCACCTGTCCATCTCGTTGCGCGTTCCGCGACGCGGCCCACTGCCGCACCTCAAGCCAAACTTCTGCATCGCCAACATGCTATTGTTTCCTTCCCCCAGCATCAATGTCAGGATCGAGCTGCAGGAAAAGTCCATCGTTCTGCGCGGAAGCTCTACCGAATCGCCCAGTGCCGTGCTGCGTGGGACTGTAGTGGTGTCCGTAAAAGAGCCGGTCCTAGTGCGTACCATCCACGCGCGCTTTCGGGGCGATATGCACGTTGGATGGATGAAAGGTACGATGGCCTGGCGGCTGCCCGTGGCTTGGCTGCCTTAGCCAGCTAACCTTTGCATAATCACATCTAAGATACCGGGTCCCGCTCGGGGCTAAGCAAGAAGCGCAACATCATCTACCGACCCTGGGTTTTCTTGCCGCCAACCAGACGCGTGCACACACTCGAGCCCGGTGAATACCGCTATCCTTTCGAGGAGATCATACCTGGTGACGCACCAGAGACGGTGTGCACAAAGTACGGCGCCGTCGAGTACCGCATCAAGGCCGTGGTGGAGCGCCCGGGTCTTCGTCTGAATCATGTCCAAGACTGTGAAGTCTGTGTGGAACGTCACACAAACGACAACAACTCTGCGTGGTTAGAGGGCAGCGAGGTAACCGAGAACTGGGAAGGCCGTGTCAAGTCCACGCTTACCACTGCGGCTAGCGCATACTGCTGTGGCGACACGGTGCCGATCCAGGTCAACTGGGAGGCCGAGTGCAATCAAGCAAAGGTCAGTGACATGGTCTGCAGTCTGGTTGAGTATGTGCAATACCAGCCAGACTCCGAGACGACGCACAAGGACCAGCGCTGTATGGCGCGTCAGGCAGAAAGGATCGTAGACAGCGCGATGAGCAAGCATTGGGAGCATACGTTTCTGTTTCGCCTACCATGCAACAAGGATTTACAACCTGCACAGCGCGTACAATATGATTGCCACACACCATGGATCCGCGTAAAGCATCGGCTGCGCGTCTATATCATCTTCAACGACCGGCAGGGTACGGCCAAAGTGCTCCATGAAATACCCATCATTATACTGCCGCAGTCGTCGCGCCTTACTAGATCGGTGCCACCATCCTATGGCGACTATGAGTGCAGCATGCTGCTGCTGAGTGCGTGCCCGTCACCACAGCCGCTTTCAAGCGACTCATTCTTTGAAGCTGCTGACGAGTCCGAGCTGGACACCGTCTACTCGTTTGAGGACGCTATAGTACGCCAAAACAGCGGTACTTGGCGAGCGCGCTCGCCCTCGGAGCCTCCTCTATGGGCGCAGTCATCTGCTCCATCGTCCATCTATTCGCGGACTGTTCCAAGCCTAGACGGCAGTCAATCTGCAAGCTCAGCTATGGAGAGTGCGCTGCCCGGCTACGAAACAGCCGTTCTTTCCCGGCAGTGGTCGCTCCCAAGCTATGAGGAGTCGGTGGCCAGTTTTTCCGGAGCATCCGGACACGAATCTAGTCAGCCCTAGCACGCCATCACTGCACCCGCCGTGTCAGGTAACGGATACTGACATATTTTTGCAGATCTTTTCGTTTAATTTTCTGCTGTTCTATTCGTAAAAGTGCCCTTGTAGTGCCATCTTTGTCAGTCTTGTACGGCTTATTTTTTGGTAACGCTCTCTCCATTTCTCCTAACGATGACATTTACTTTTGTTTTTTTTCTTGCACTTTTCGGCAATACACTGATCCCCTTTGGTCAACCGCCTTTGCAAGCGCCATCTGCGCCGTTGACACAAGCGTGCGTTTGCCCACGTGGATGCGCTCAAATATACATCAAACCAGATGATGTGTTTATTGCCCGCTTAGCGGTCCGCTAAGCGGGAGCGTAATACATACAGGCGACAGACAGGCGATGATGATGAGGAGGTGTAAAGGAATTGACGCTTTGGTGGGCACATCTTTCCACACAGCGCACATGTGAGTGCGAGATGCAGCAACTAGCTAAGGACGGCCTTTTTGAGGCGGTTCCCCACTTTTGATACCAAGCTTGTGTTTTCCAGAGCTTCCTCCAGGCTTTATCAGTGGTTAACTATACAGTAAGTAACAGTGCCAGCCAGTTGTTTATGCGCATTTAGTCCGTACCTTATAACAGGGTGATTGGCAATCAGAGCCCCCAAGTCGTCGCAATCATCGTGGCCAATGTGTCGGCATGCCACGGCAATCTCGGCCACGATGCCTGCGACGATATCGACGCAGCGTGGGTGCTGCTCGGCATCCGTCTGCACAGCACGCCCAGCATGCAAGTCGGCGGCGTTGACAATGCCGGGTGGAATTGCTTTGAACGCAAAAATGCGAGTTGGATCTGGCCTGAGGCTGGTCGACGGTCCGAGAATGCTGACAATGCTGTTGCGGTTGTTGCGCACACTGCCCGAGTTGAAGCGGGCTGCTTCGCCCTCGGGCTTGTAGCGCACGATGAATCCATAGTTGTCGTCGGGATTGGTGTACTCGGCCCGTGCAGTAGAAAGAATATACTCGCCTGAATGCGGTCACGCACGTTAGACGACGGCAGCGAATGTGCGCAAGCAAACACGCAGGCTTGCATCTTACCGCGCTGAATGCCGGTGATGGTGTCTAGCGAAATGCGCACAAATTCGACCACCTTTTCCAGAGCATAGTGGAAGGTGCATACGTAGAGCGCCAGCTGCGTCAACAGGACCACCTTTTCCTCGTAGGCCTTGTCGCGACTAGTGCGCACAACGGTATCAGCCATGAGCCTGATCTAATTGTGGGCGTGCAAGCTTGACGCTGTAGGTACACGTACATCAGATGGGGTGTCACCGGAGAAAGAAGTGTCCAACCATTAAGCAGCATTTCTCCATCGCCAATGACAATACTACTGCTGATTTCGACTGCGGAAGCCCAGGATTAGGTTTGGTGTGTCAGTGCTGTGCACAGTGCATCACTACGACGCATATGCATACCGGCGTTCGCACGGATCTTCATCCAGCGATCCTCATCTCCAGGCTGCTGTGCGCCATTGGTACTTGCAAGCACCCGTTTGAACACATCTATCTGGTGATTGCCAAGCAAAAAGTCGATTGTGGCCTGGAGCACACGCATGCAAATAGAGAGCTCAGTCGCCGCTTTGGCTTTGTAAAAGCGTATGCGACTTTACCTGTCGGAAATAGTCGCGGAACGCATTCTGATAGAGTCGTGCCAGTGAGTTGGTAGCGTCGTTCATCATGCCC
>KZ992471.1:0-49522 GCA_003614735.1 Thamnocephalis sphaerospora | reverse complement strand
TGGAGAGCTGTCTAGACCATCTGGAGCGCATAGCAAGGCATGTCTGGCCGGCGTAAGTGGGAAATGCAGCGGTCGAATGTGGTAGAGGCTAATCATCGACATCCATCCAGCTTGCAGGACATTGCAAACACACAGCGCGTTTCTATTCTCCAGCAAAGAATACGCGGCATTTCTAGCCCACTGTTGATGCCGAATCAGCGCATTCATCTTGTAGATGCAATTGACGTAATCGAGCACCTTGGCCGATTGAATGAAACCAGGACTACTTTAGCGTATGCTGTTTTGCTCACTGATCGTCTGATTTTACTGACAAGTATGCGTAACTCCAAAAGTCTCAGCGTTTACGTAGGTATTGGATTTATCGACGCATTGAGCCACACGCTAACATATCTTTTAGAAAATTTACATTTTCGCAGAAGTTTCATTCGCATTCGTTAAAACACCTGGGCATGGCTGTTCATCTATTCTTTTACTCACAAATCGTGGTGACTTTGCAGGGGTGCGATTTGTGCCACTTTCAAAAAGGCATGCAGCGCCCTGGCGACGCCATCTAAAGCGGCAGGCTAAAATTGTTGCTTTCAACGGTGTGCCTCGTGCAACTAATGATCTGTTTTCGATGCATATTCCATTCTAATGATGCAAGTGAAGTGAGCGTTGCAAAGTCAATCATATGATAACAAGGAAAGGGCCGCTTTAAATCATTAAGAAGCAACTCTGCTGATAAAATAATAACCGTAGACGGTGACTGTAAAGTCTTGCTGCCGTCACCGGCCCGACAGGCGAGGTGGCTATAGCAGGACCCAGGCTTTTATCGATGCTACCATAATATCAGCTAAGCTAAGGCGAGAGACCCAGGTTATAGCCGGTGCCATTGCAGTCTACTTGAAAAGTCTTCACCTACACTTGCTTGTGTGGCGAACCGCGCTGAGTGGATTCCTGCTGGTTACTGCTAATGGATTGAATCCCGGCTATGAAGGAGTTGATCTCCTGACTGCTTAAAGAAAATGATGGCCCAGATACGGCGGAGAGTATGGAGTGGATATGATGGGTTTATTCTCCGTCGGGATATTTCCATACGTGCTTATATACATCGTCGTGCCAATCATGGTACAACCTATGCACGGCCTCCAGGCAGTACCCTTGCTCGGCACCACGATGGCATTGGAACATAACCATCGACCCTCGTGTCTTATTGCTTCTTTTGGGTGTAGAGATACTTTTGGTCCTGTTCCGCTCGGCACTTGACTTGGGTGGCTCGGCGTTACTTTGCCCGCTCGGCATCTGCCTGGCAACACTTTACACTCCTAAGCTAAGGACAGAACCCGGGCGACGATCTTATGCTATCTCGTATCGGCCTGGCCCCGGTAAAGCTATCGCTGGACGCGGCTCGATGCCTTACAACCATCAAACCACTCGCTATATAAACCACCGACGCTAGATGAGTACTTGTAATAAAATCATTCACTCCTGCAATCCGCTCAACCCACCATAACCATCATTTCCTCGGAGCACTAGAGTACAACTCCACACAAGGCTGATTCAACCCTCAAGCGGTTGAGAACAAGAATCCATCAAGCGCGCTTCACCTTGCTAACAGGCAGTAAGCAAAAACCTTTCAAGCACCAGCCGGTCGCGAATCGGTTTATACTCGTCAGCTCATGGAAAACGCGCAGAAGCATGTAAATCTTGGCTATCGAAAATGAAGCGGGTCACCAAAGAGGAAAGGGAATTGCTGCAACAAGGGGTGGCTTCTGACGCATCAGCCTGTAAAGCTTTTGAAAAAGCAAGCAACGCTTTCTTAGCGCGTGCGGGAGAGCGCCACATAGAAAGTGAAAGGCCGGCAGATCAGCAAACACCAAATGGCACAGCTAGAGAACCGCTCGAAAGCTCATCAAAGTCAGCAAACACATGCACAAGGCTGCGCAAAAAGCCTATAGACTATGAATCGCTAGAGAAGCTTGGTGATGCAATGAGACGGCTTGCTTAGCTGCGGTGCGCTGCTGGTAAAGAGGAAGAATTTGTACGAAAGTTTCGGCAGCTGGCGACTGTTTTACACGGTCACTATGACGAAAAATTACTACTGTACGAGTTCCGTCAGCGAGTGCCGAACGGATACGTGCGAATGGAGCTATATTGTGACCCCGACAGGTATACTATGGAACAAGCATATCGCCTTACCTTGCGAATTGCTGCCGGAGAACGGGAGCACCGAGAATTCAGTCAGTCTGCGTCACAAATGGCACCGCAGGCAACCGACAAACAGCCGCCCGCCAAACAGCAGAAAAACGCGAGCATGTGCGCGCGCTGTCGAAAGAAAGGACACACTGTGAGCGACTGTCATCATCCGGATCTGCGTACGTGCTATACCTGCGGAGAGGTTGGGCACGTTGCGCGCTTTTGCTCAAAGCAAGATGCGGAGACCAACGCGGTAGCCGCAGACAATAGCCGCATGCTGCGTTTCATCGAGCAGCACGGTATTACACAGAACGATCTAGAGCTCATTCTTGTGTGGAGACAGGGGAGGGAGGCGACAGCGGGTATGCAGAGAAACGAGTAACGCCAGTGAGCCGCAGCGATCTATTGTCCAACTCAAACACGAAAAGCCGCATGCGTTACATCCCGTTTACGGCAGTTTTGGAGAGGCGCTAAATTGCAACCATGGGTGCATCGTTGAGTAGCAAGGGTCAAGCGTATAACGCTGCTATACTCGGGTAAAGTGAAGTTGCCTATTTCGCGGCTACCTTTGCAGTGACTGAGAGCGGTAGAATACATGTACTGTGCTTTTGAAAGAGGTGGGCCGATCGCTTGTGCTAGCCGGCACCATTTCTTTGCAAAGGCACCGTAACTGCTTATCCTGATGCTGATGCATGCTTGCAAGCGATGGTGTTGCGCGCCATGCACTTTCAAATTATGAATAGCTGGTTTGCAGATGTGCATATTGGCCCAAGCGACATCTTTGCACGACTGCTGTATTGCACTACAAGGCGTATGCAGTGGACAGAATGCATGTAGCCATCAACCATAGGCTAGAACCGTGTTCTAGACTTGTGGCATACAAACGGCGTATCGACTGTAGTGCAGAGTATAAACAGCTGTTACCCATGTGCATTTAACGCATGAGGTACACCATGGTAGTGCATAATATCGGATGCGTCGACACTGTGTAGCATTAGGCCGGCGCCCTTGTCAAGCAAGAGCGGCAACGACGGCTGGAATATAACGCGTCGCAACGTGGACTGTCCACATCAGCGCTGCTGTGCCATCAGATGTAGGCACTGTCGGTCAGTAGGCGCACGACAGGTGAGGCATACCGGCATTTGGTGCTATAATGTTAGCTTGACAGGCGTGCCTATGCGAGAGGAGAGCACCTATACGGGTCAACTGCCTGATTTGGAGCCTGATGCACGGCCGCAAACAATGCCTTCGCTACCAATGGCGCGCCCACCAATGAGTGGCATCTGGTGGAGTGGCGCATTCTCCTGGGCCCCGACTAGAAATGTACTAAAAGCTGTGCCCCAGATCCAATTCGCCGCGCGCTTCTCCACTCGCCTTTTGCTTCACACATCGTTATTTAGACCGGCCTCAGCCTTCGTGGTTTCGCCGTTCAAGCCCATCGAAAGCGCGCGTATTGATACAAAAAATTACCATTGCTTTTGCAAGGCATTGGTGACGCGCACGCAGCTTTGCCTTTAATGAAAGCACACTGCAGGCGTGATATCACACATTGGTAGCAAGGGCCATTTCTGTCATCGCTTACCGCTAGACTATCCGGAGCACCAAACCTTCAAAGACCGCAGCATGGCCTCAGCAATCGTCAATGATAAAGACAGCGCTGCTATAGCAGAGCACGCGGACACGTTCAAGGACGAGAAGACCGACAAGAGCTCTGCCAGTGGATCGACACTTGCGCTAGACGAAAATGAGGCCATGGGCGAGCACATTGGCGAATCAGCCGAAAAAGGGGGGCATGAGGCGAACCCATCGGACAAAGGAGAGGTGCCGGTCAGCCGACGCGAGCTCTGGGGTTTTTATGCGTATTCTGCCGCGGTATGTATGCGACGCTATTGCATGGCTAGGCTGTGTCGCTTTGTCTAATGGCCTATTTGCTTCACAGAGTGAGCCGTACTCTGCAGTGCTTATGACCGTATTCTTGCCTGTCATTCTGGAGTCTCTTGCCACCAGCAATGGCTATCAGCTAGACCGCGAAACGCCATGTGACTCGTCTGTTCCCGGTTACCAATGCGTGCTGCAGATTGGCAGTCTTTGGGTGGATACGACCAGCTTTCCGCTTTATGTGACCAGCCTGGGCGTTATCATCCAGGCGTTCCTGTTTGTCAGCATGGGGGCGCTGGCTGATCACGGTAATTGGCGCAAAAACTTTCTTCTCTTCTTCAATACGTTTGGCGCTATAGCAGGTACGCTTATACTGGCTATTACGTCGGCCAAAGGTGTGCTTGGCGCCGCCGTCATCACCCTTTTGGGCAACATTTCATTTGGCTCGACGCTCGTCTTCATCTATGCGTACGTCCCTACGCTGACGCGCTTCCACCCGGAGATGCTCAAGGCCCAAAAGCTCGGAGACAAGCAGGCCATTCGCCAAACGAGGACGGAAGTCGGCAACCGCATCAGCGGCCATGGAATCGCGCTCGGCTATGCAGCTGGCGTTCTCATGCTGGTCATTAGCGCTGTCGTCGTCAATTTTAGTACCAATCAAATCTACGGCATGCAGATCGGATGCGCGATAGCCTGTGTATGGTGGCTAGTGCTTGGTATCGTTGCGCACCGCCTAATGCCAGAACGCATTGCACCGCCGCTGCCTGCTGGCGAAAACTACTTCACCTTTTCGTGGCGCCAGGTATTCCGTACTGTACGCCAGGCGCACCGACTATCGCATACGTTCCGCTACCTCATCACCTGGTTTCTCCTTTCCGACGGCATAAGCACCATTACTTCGACAGCCGTTCTGTTTGCCAAGATTGAGCTGGCAATGACTCAATTCGAGCTAGTTCTTGCCGCCATTGCTGTGATCATGTCGGCCGGACTTGGTGTCTATGTATGGATGTTCATCCGCCGCCGCTTTCAGCTCACCACGCGTCAAGTGCTCATCATAATCTGCTGCATCTATACACTCCTCCCGGTGTACGGCCTTATTGGATTTGCAGCACCTTTTGGCATCCGACACAAGTCAGAACTCTGGGTCGTAGCAGTTCTCGATGGCCTGCTCCTTGGCGCAATGCACAGTCACTCACGCGTTATGTTCAGCGATCTGCTGCCAGCTGGCAAAGAGAACGAGTTTTTCAGCCTGTACGAAATCACCGACAAAGGCGCTGCATGGATTGGCCCGCTCATCACCGCGGCAATCAAGGACGCCACGCACAACTTGCGGTATTCCTTCTACTTTTTGGTGTGCATGCTGTTTCTGCCTGCCATCCTCACCTGGAGCGTGGATGTGGAAAAAGCCAAGAAAGACGCGGAAAAGTTTGCAGAAGATGAGAAGACGGCCCATGTGGCATAAGTGTTCTCTGAGCACATCTTTATTCACTTTAGGCGTCAGACTTTCTGATACAGCAGCATTTCGCGGCTCAACGGCTACCGTGTACTGCATCCGTGCTGCATTAGTAATGAAGGCACTCCGTCGGTGACGGTAATCATGCACTGATTGACCGTTGCCAGTGCGCTAGCAGATGACAGCGTGATAGCTACATTGGCCAAATCGGTGTGAACCTGCACGTTTGATGCCTTTAGAGTGCCGCTGAGGCAAATAAATGCCTACTATTTCGTGTTGAATCTCCATTATTGCAAACTTGTGTCAAGAGAGTCAGCGCTAGCTGTTGTAAGTGTGAATGGTCTTAACGAGATTGCAATGAGACTGTTTGGATAGATGTGAAGCGGTATGCTTTGAACAGCCGGAAAGGATTGATGCAATGCGTTAGATGGAACACAAAAGGCACCGCGCAGATACAATCTGAATAGCGAATACAGCAAGCGGTCGATTCTCCGTGCATGCTGTCTATTGAGCGCTGTTGGCTGCGCCTGGCGAAACAAGAACCCTGCCAAAAATATAGTCCTATAGCATACCAAATGGTGAGGCGATACCGCGGCAAGCCATCGCTCGTTTGTTGTTGTTGCAGTGACGATGTATGTGGCAAAGTGCGAATCACAAAGCCAGCTGGATAAGCCAGTCAGTGTTGGCGTACCACCGTCTGCTACGCCTGCGACGCTCCTTTGCTCCCAACACCGACACTCTGCCCGACCATGTGGCCACCCGGTGAAGAGCAATGCCTTGCGGCAAAAACGCTCTACGCAAAGAAATCAGGCATGCTTTATACCACCAACAAACAGGTGGCCTGGGCCGCAGACGGTGGCCCTCCAGGCGTGATGACGGTGTCGATTCCATTCAGTGCTATCAAAGGTGCGAGCAGGCGGCGGCGATGTGCGCACGAGACGGGCCCTGACGTGTCTGCGTACGGCAGCGCAACTGGTCAACCCAGACACGGCCAAGAATATTGCGCTACGCGTCACGCTCAAACCTGACGCCGACGGCAAAGAGACGAATCACTCGTTTGTGTTTCCCGGCGCGGATGCGGTGGCGACACGGGAGCAATTCAAAGAGGCGATTCGGCGGGCTCTGGCTGAACTTCAAGGCGGAAGTACACCTGGCACGCCGGCTGCGTCCAGCGGTGGAGGAACGCCGGTGCCAGGGGCCGGCAATGGCGTTCGACCGGCCCGGCCGCCGGCCAACCGACTGCCCGAGGCGATTCAACTGCGCATGGAGCTGCTGCGGAGCGACAAGGATTTGCAGCGGCTACATCGCGAACTTGTCATGGCCGGGCACGTCACCGAGGACGAGTTTTGGGCCAACAAAAAGGTGCGGATTTGGCAAGCTTGGGGCTTGCAGGACGACGTCCTACAGATGGCTGACGTAGACGCATCGTAGCATTTGGTAGACACGCGAAAAATACATCGTAACCAGAAAAAGGGCAACGCGTCCGCATGGCTGGATCTACGCCCAGTTACTGAGGAGGGTCGTGATGTCAAGTTTACGCTGACTCCGCAGATCATCCACGCCATCTTTTTCCAGCATCCATCGGGTAGGCAATGCTGCCATGTGCAGTGCTGCGTGCGATGCGCTGCTTACGCGTGCGCATTGATGGATGGCAGTGAAGCGCGCCTACGATGCCTATGTGCCGGATAAGGTGGGAGCACGGAAAGTCGGCGTCCTGTCATAGGCACTGCCGCTGCATTATCTCTGGCACATTGCTGAGCATTTATGCTTAATTAGTTGTCAGAAAGCATATTTTGGAAGCGCTATTTCAAGTCGCGCTTCTTTCATCGGAATCGTGCCGTGGCAAGTACCCTGGTTGAGAGCGATGATATCTTTGACAAATGCCTAGAGGAAGACGAAGAAGGTGCGCTGTGAGCATGCTGAAAAGGCAAAAAGTGCATCTGGCTTATGCGTGGTGGTCCGGTGCAGCTGTGAGTGGCGTGAAGCGAAAACGGATAGACGATATTTCTGCATTACTGGACCTGGCTGCTACAGAAGAGGACTACGAGGCGGTGCGTAGGCGTCGGAGGTATCGGCCTTGGGATGCTGGCGCATGCTGATGGCTTGAGAGCACGCGCAGGTAGAGCGCCGTCCAGACTGGCCGATGGTGCCAGGGCGAATTGAATCGGCACGATCGCTTATCAAGCGATTCAACCATCATTCGGAGCAGGTGGTCAAAGCGCTACGGTAAGCCACTAATCGCATGCAATGGTTTGACTTTTGGGTTGATTTGCCGAATGCTTGATGCGATCCGGGCAGCGAGAGGAGCAAGCGTGCTACCGAGGTAAGAACAGAGTGCTACCGTTGGTCTTTGCAGCCAAACATTCCGCTTACTTTGAGCTGCACAGGAGCTGAACATGGCAAACGAGATCACCATTACCGATTTGCGTGCGGCAGAGACATCGTCGCGGATACTGCTAGATATTCGTGATCAAGGACGTTACTTTGAAAGTCAGGCGTCGTCAGTCAAGGGCGGCAGCGCATCTGGCTCAGACGCGGCGGTGAGTGACGGTGTCTGCACATGTGTGCGCATCCTGCAACTGACACGTATGGGCGCACTGGCATGCTTTAGGAGATTTCGCGGTTCTACCAACGCTTTGCCGCAGAGACACCGACCTTACGCAACGTGTGTAGCGCGAAGCATGTGCAAGGATGCATCGCGCTAATGTCCAGCATGCTACGTGCACATAGGCAATGATGCGAAACGCAGACGTAATGGCAGTGTACAGCGAACTGAACGAGACGATCCGACGCAGTGGCCAGGACAGCCAGCGGTCGCGCGATCACGGTAGGCTCGCACATGCAGCAGGGAGAGGGCACTGAAATGACCAGCTCATTCGCGAGTACCGTCTATCCTGCAGTGGATCGCATACCGGCTGCAACGCTTGAGGAGCTTAAAAGCTGCCAGCGTACCGGCATTGAGCTGCTACGCCACTTTTGGGCGTCCATACCATCTACAGCGCCGCAGAAACGTGCCAAATGTGAACGTCTGATTGAATCTTTGGCCACAGTAGAGTCGCGTGTGCAGGCGACGCTGAATGCTGTGACCACAGTGACGGCCGAAGACCAGCAGACGATCCGACAGGTGAGCGCTGATACGGCTGAGCAGCATTTGCACACATTCTGCTCACAGCGCCAATGCGTAGTTTCTTGATCCGCTGCATGCCTCCATTGCAAAGGCGCGTGAAACGCTGCAGGCAAAGCCAGCGTTGCCGGCTGTGTAAAGGTCGTCGAGTGTGCCATGTGGCCTTCGCAGCAATGGAATAAACGAGTCGTGCGAAAAAGCTATTGGCTCACATTACAAGGCACCCCCGACACGCCAGCGGGCCAGCGTCCGAGTGTGCCGCTCCTTTCCCCGTCTCCCGTCGACCATCGTTGTTGCTCACTCGCCTTTTCCAGAATATTCTGTCATTCCTGCAGCGCCTCCGAGTACTACGCCTGTGTCCACGATGGACAGGAAGGAAAAAATAGTAGGCAGGAGAGGTGCGACCGTCCCGCTGGCCAGCGACTGACGCTTCCGACCCGTGTAGAATGTGGCGCTCCTGGTGGTGCTC
Organism: Thamnocephalis sphaerospora; assembly: GCA_003614735.1. Classification (NCBI taxonomy): domain Eukaryota; kingdom Fungi; phylum Zoopagomycota; class Zoopagomycetes; order Zoopagales; family Sigmoideomycetaceae; genus Thamnocephalis; species Thamnocephalis sphaerospora. The sequence goes on along the minus strand of KZ992471.1, from coordinate 40,423 downwards.
TGTGAGTACAAGACGTGTGGCCAGCGGCCAGCAGTTAGCGGGTGGCGGGTGCTGCTGCGGCACCGGAACAGAAATGCAGCATCGTCTGCTGCGCCAGATTACGTCGCGCTAACGCGGTAGCCACGGCGCAGACCTCCTTCAGGGCATCCCGACAGGCCTGGCCTTTGGGTCCATCCCGTTTCTGATGAAGGAGCACATGTCGTATTCTCAGATCGGCGTCTTTACGCTGTCTACCTACCCGTACAGCCTGAAGCTCTTTTGGTCGCCGATCGTCGACTCGGTCTTTTCATCGGCCGTTGGTCGGCGCAAAACGTGGATTGTGCCGATTCAGCTTATCCTCGGCGCCATCTTTTTCTGGCTGGCCGGTAACATTGACGTATACATGGCACCAAAGGTACACTATCTGGGGCGTATTTGTCAGCGCAAGTAGACGATCCGACGGCTTACCGCTGCTGGCGTGTGGCACTGTGCATTGTTGCGACTGCAGGGCGACGGCTGGGAAAACACCTACGCCTTGACGTTTATCTTTTTGGTGGTGGTTTTCCTGAGCGCCACGCAAGATATCGCCGTCGATGGCTGGGCGCTGAACCTGCTTTCTGAGGAGAATCTTTCGTATGCGTCCACGGCGCAGACGGTAGGCCTCAACACCGGCTACTTTGTCTCGTTCACCGTCTTTCTCGCCTTCAACTCGGCCGAGTTTAGGTGGGCGTGTGAACGTACGCGCGTCAGCCAGTGCCGCACCGCTGACTCCATTGCACCGGCGCCTAGCAACAAGTACTTCCGCAGCGTGCCCAGTGATATTGGCATGCTGCCACTTGGCACCTATCTTTACTTTTGGGGATGCATGTACTTTTTGGTGACGACGCTGCTCATCTTCTTCAAGCGCGAGGTAGGCTGTGACTGTGGCAATGTGCGGCAAATGAACGCATGCTTATGCTGTGCATCTGCGTATGCGCCACGGCTGGACCTGGTAGGAGCCGCCTCCAGCCAGTGAAAAGATGAACATTGGCGAGTCATACGAGACCCTGTGGAAGATGTGCAAGCTGCCGCGTAAGTTGCAGAGCACAGCGGATGAGCATGCTTACACGTGGATAGCAACTTATATCTGCACACTGCTGCGTAGAGATGCGCCACTATATCGCACTGCTTCTGCTGGCCAAGGTCGGATTTGTCGCCGGCGATGCAGTTACCGGACTGAAGCTGTTGGAAAAGGGCTTCCAGAAGGAGGATCTGGCGCTCGCGGTGCTCCTGGACTTTCCGTGCCAGATCCTGTTTGGCTACTTGGCCGGTAGGTTGGCTGTTGCCTGCACGCTAAACAGACACCAGTTGCTTACCACTCGTTTGGGTATACGCTGAAAATAGCGCGCTGGAGCACGGGCAAGCGTCCACTTCGCCCGGTAAGCTAATCGCAGTAGTTGTAACGAGAAGAGGCGCCTTGCTGACTGCTACTTACAACAGTGGCTGCTTGCATTTTACGGTCGCCTGCTGACGGCACTCATGAGTATGCTGGTCGTGCCCATGTTCCCGGAAGGCGGCGTCACCACCAGCTATTTTGTTTTGGTCATTTTCGTCACCATTCTCGGCTCGTTTATGAGGTAAGCAGCGGTAGTGGCAACGCTGTGGATATGCACTGTGGACTAACTGGTGGCGTCGCTTTCGACAGCACTGTACAATTTGTTGGCATGGGCGTATTTATGACTGGCATTGCGGATGCTACCGTTGGTGGCACTTATATGACGGTGAGTGGCTAGTGTGGCATTGTATCGCATTCCAGTGCAAATGGCTGCTGTCGTTGCTAACGCGCCGCTTGCAGTTCCTCAACACGCTCAGCAATCTGGGAGGTACCTGGCCTCGGTACTTTGTGCTCGAGGCAGTCGACTGGTTTTCAAACGCGCAGTGCAATGTGCCGACCGTGGAAGGTGTTGGTGCGTGTGCAAGGGCGAGGCGTACAGCTAGTGCATTTCGCTTACCATGCGCGCCAATGGGGGTGGGCAGTTGCACCCGAAGCATTCCAGTGCGTGAGCGAGGCAGGCAAGAACCAGTGCAAGGAGGTCGGCGGCCAGTGCGAAATGATTCAGGATGGCTTCTACACTGTGTGCATCGCATCGGTCGTGCTGGGCACGGCGCTACTCTTCCTCTTCATCCAAAAGACGGCTCGTCGTCTCGAAGGTGCGTCTGCGTATTTAATGCAACGGCAGCTGCACCGCAAACGCCTAACACATATCCTGCTACCCGTAGTGATCCCTGCCTCGGCCTGGCGCATCACCAAGATTGCCAAGGACTAGGACCGCGTTGCATGGCCCGCGGCTGCCACGGCACGCTGCAACTGGCGCTGCCACCATCGCTCATGCAAGCGCGTTTACTGCAAGCATCAAGCAAAAACATATTGCTTATTGGCGCCTGCCTGTGGCCTAGTAATAAAGCTCGTCGTCGTCATCGTCGCCGCCACCTTGACAGGTCATACGCAACGCGCTGTCGTTAGTAGCGGCCGCTGCATTATTTGTCGGTGCATCAGTCGTCTTACCTGCGTCGCCCCAGCCGTAAGCACGTGCATCGCCGTCGCTGCTGTCTTCGCCTGGCATGTAATCCTCGTCGCTATCCTCTTCCTCGTCTGGATAATCGTTGGCGTAAAAGTCCTCCGCTAATCATTGCACCGCTGGGTCAGCAAGAGTTGCAGGTACCGCGTCCTGCAGCATGCCATGGTGGCCGCAAATGCTTACCGTTCGAGTCTTCGCTTTCTGAGCCACCTAGCGAGTCGTCATCATCCGAAGCATCGTCGAAAAACACGTTGTTTGGATCCGTCTCGTCTAGCCAGATCCTAAAGTCAACAGTGTACCTGTATTAGCGTGCATCATCTAGCGTGCATCTACGCTGTACCGCTGAAAACCCACAAGGGAGCAGCGTGCTGTGGTACCCGCTGCGACGGCTGCAAGTCTCCCGAATCGTAGTAAAAGTCATATACATATTCGCCATCATCGTCGGAACTATTACCGCCCGAGCGATCCCGTACTATTCATGCCGCCATTTTCCGCCACATTAGCGCCGCTGCCGGTCGTCCATCTCATCTTTCTCGCTTACACGTGAAATGATCGCGCAGCAGCGGAACAAAATTGCTCATGACATCCGGCATACTGTCCGCCTCCTCCAGCTGCTTAAGCAGGCGACGGCGGTTATCCTCGGCCGACTCGGCTGCCCTGCATCAGTGTCAGTGTCTGCTCGTATCCTACTGTCGCAGCTATGCTCGCTCGCTCGCTCGCTTTGCTTACGGATCGGATGCACCTTCACGCACTGCATCGTAGAGCTGAAAGGCCGGTGATCCTTCGCGACTGCCTGCACGACTACGGCTTACCGCACGCGCAATGTTTCTGGACAACACCTTGAACCGAGGCTGAACCTACGCGTGTACCGTCCTGTTGGCACGCTGTACGCTACTTCTCGCGCTGGAGGCACACTAGGCACCTACCTCGGCTGGTTCCACACTCGGTTCAGGGGGTACGGGCGCATGCTCTGTCGTTGGCGAGATGAGCATCTTGCTGGCATCGTCGTCGACGGGCACCACCGTGCGCACTTTGGGCGGCACCGTAGGATTGATGCGCTCGTTTACCAGCTGCGTGGTCACCTCTTTCTGCATATCGGAAACACATCAGCCTGCAGCCTATCCGCGACATCGCGCGCAGCTGCACGCACTGTAATTCGCTTTGCTTGATGCTCGCTGCTCACGCTGATACTGCGCGCCAGACGGAACATGCGCGGGCTGGTCACTGGTCCACGGCAGACAGGCAGACAGGCGGCCTGTCAGTAACAGCCTAGCGCAAACATGATCCCTTGTCCGCACTTACAGGCCGCCTCTACGGCGCGCTTCTTGCCACCGTCGCTCGTGTCCACGTCTGAAGGCATACAGACACGCTCATTAGTCGCTGCACGCCCACATGCTGCTGAGTCACCACCTACAAAGGGCATCGACCGGGTCTTCGTAACGCTTGCGCTTTATGCGCAGGATCGTCACCTGGTTGGCTTTGGCTGCGATCGACATGGTCACGGCACAACAGTGTTGAACGACAGCAAAAGCCACCGCCCAAGCGAGACGAAAAACAGCACAGCCGGCTGATGCTACTACACTGGCGCATGGCAGTCGACTATCACTGCGTCAAATCACGTGTTCTACCCACACAAAGCAAACGCGTCATCGCTCAAGCTGTCCCGCGCCATCGCAAACACCCCTTCTCCGCTCTCCTCACGCCTACGCCTGTCTGCTCTTTCCTGCCATCAGTCTCTCTGTAGCCATGTCTGCTCCTACTGCCGCGGCAGCTGCTGAGCTGCTTGCACAGCTAAAGGCGGAATTCGCCTCATCCACGGCCGATTTGAACCGCTGCCGTAGCCTATTGACGCAGCTCAAGGTGTGCGCAGTCTGCGAATGCACCAGTGCGGCCATTGCTAATGCGTGGCGGCGATGGTGTAGATTGAGCTGGCATCGTTGTCGCTGCTGGTGCCCGATGGCAGCCGTGTAGATGTGGCGGAGCTTGCTCTGGCCCGTAAGTGTCCGCCAGGCCGTTCTTTGGCAACGTCCGCTAACGTTGCTGCCACCGGTCTGTGCAGGCGAGGTGCTGGAACTGGGCGCACAGTGGAGCATTCGTGCACGCGATATTTCGTCGTTTGAACGGTACTATGCGCAGCTAAAGGTGTACTACCACGACTTTGCGTGAGTGGCAGATGCTCGCTGTGCGGGCACAGATACCGCGACGCTTACATGAGCGGTGCGCGCATCATGCTGGCGATAGCAACCAGCTGCCCGAGTCTCCCAACATGTATCCTATTGTCGGCCTGAATCTGCTGCGACTCTTGGCACAGAAGCGTATCGCCGAGTTCCATCTGATTCTGGAGACCATTGATCCGCAGGTGCTGCGGGACAATGCCCACATTCGCTATCCGGTGGTGCTGGAGCAGAGTCTGATGGAAGGCAGCTACAATCGTGTGCTGGCGTCGCGCATTGAAGCGCCTACGCCCGAGTGCAACACTTTTCTGGAGATTCTCGAGGGCACTATTCGGTAGGCACGGGACAATGCTTGGCACCAGCATGCCTGTCAATACTAGGCTCACCATACCTGTTAGCGATGAGATTGCATCTGGTATTGAGAAAGCATACAATAGCCTGTCGCTGAATGACGCTGCACAGCTGCTGTCCATCAAGAATGTACAGGACTTGATCGCCTTTGCAAACGAGGTAGGGCGGTTGTTATGCTATGCAAGGAAAATGCCGTACGCTAACAATGGACATGCTGCAGCGCGACTGGAAGGTGAACCCGTCCGAGAAGCGTGTCGAGTTTACCACGGCCGACAGCACTGCAGATGCTGTGCCTACCGCGGCCATTGTCGACCAGATGCTGCGGTACGCGCGTGAACTGGAGACCATCGTCTAAGTAGCGTCAGAATAGAGCCTGTTGACCTGTCTGTCACGTGTGCGTGTGTATGTGTCCGCTATGCGCTGAGCATACGTGTCTATTGGCATTTTGCATCCAGTTCTTTCCCCATTCGCATCTCCGCGTCTGTTCTCTGGCCACCAGGATGGCGACGCCCAGCTTTTCAGACCGTCTGCGCTCGTTCGGCTATGGCACCGGGCCTAATGTGCAGGTGCCAACAAGCGTGCCCAGCTGGGAGGCGCCGCGCACTGGCTTCTTTGCACGCATGTCCGACTCGGTCACCTCTGGCTTCTCGTCCGTCTCCAACCGCCTGCAGGGCTTTACGCCGCTGGGCGAGCCGCAGGACGAGTCCTGGTTTGGTCTAACTCGCTGGCAGGTGGGCACACGATAGCTGCCTGTTTGCCAGCACCTACGCTCACCGCAGTGCTGTACCTGCGTAGCGTATGGTCGGCTTTGTCATTTGCATGGCAACAGGCTGCATTTTCTTTATCGTGGTGCGTAGCATACGACAGGCGCAAGTCGACGTGGCGCGGGCGTTAACGGCACAGCGCTCACTTGTGCGATGCTACGCTAGGCATTTTTCACGCTGCCCTGGTTGATAATTGCACCGCGAAAGTTTGCTACGTCGTTTACGCTGGGCAGTATCATGGTGATGATCAGGTAGCTGCCGGATCTATGCGCTCTGGTGGATGTACGCGCTGACGCATGCTACGATTACGCGGGCAGCTTTGCGCTGTACAAGGGACCACAGGCACACATGGCTCACTTGATTTCGCGCGAGCGCCTGCCATTCACCATCACCTATCTGGGCTCCATGATTCTGACCCTGTACTTTTCGCTTGGGGTAAGCTGCACTGGCTGCGAACAAAGTGCACACAGGATGGCTGACGTGGTGGCGCAACTGATATTAGCTGCAAAGTTTCTTCCCGACGCTGATTGCAGCCATCGTTCAAGTGATAGCACTCGTGTGGTACGTTTTTCTGATGGTAGGCCGTCTATAGCAACCAGCACCAACTCACAGCTTGCACGCAGGTATCTCGTATCCTATCTTCCGGGCGGACATGCTACCCTATCGTATGGCACGAGGGCGCTAGGTCGCAGTGTCTCCAATATTCTTCCCATCTAATGCACGGTGGGATGTACGCGTCGACAACATGGCGCCATGCATTGCAAATGTACTGTTTACTGCTTGTGAAGCACATCCCTGGCTAGTTCTTCTTTCCCTTTCGTTTCTTCTTGCCTCCCTTCTTCTTGTGGCCTGACGCGGGGTTGGACGACTCTGATGGCGTCAACTGAACCGACTCCAGCTGTGATACATGTTACTTTGGACGGATCTATCGTCGCTCACCGCCAGACACCCACCTCGCTTTCCTCCAGCGTGGCCTGCGCATCGTTGCTGGCACCCCATTCGTGATACGGGTTCTCCTGCTCGTGCGCTTGCTGAGTCGGCATGTCGGCAGCCCATGGATTATGGGCCACTTCATAGTTGTCAGGCGACAAGGCAGACGCGCTGCGATAGCTGCCGCTATAGGTGTCGTTGTGACGCTCGCTGACCTGTAACGTAGACGGGCTATTGGAGCGCCCAAAGCCCTCATGGCTACTATCAAAGCGGTGATCTAGATGGCCACCGACCGAAGAAGGTGAGCCAATTTCAAACAGCGCATCGGCGTCTCCTTCACGGTGTGCGTCGATTATCGCGTCGCTGTTTGCTCTGTGAATGAGCACATCCAACGACGGCATGGTATCACCATCGGACAGTGGCCGCTCATCGTCGTGCATTGCCACCAGAGGCGCAGACTCAAAGTCAATCGCCAGGCCAGACTGTTTCCGTGGAATGTCGGTTGCGAGTCCCTCGTCGCTTTCCTCGGTCGCATCAACATCCTCGTCAGCAGCAACCAGCGGATTGGGGCTGTCATCGTCATCGTCGTCGTCGGCAGTCAGACCGGCACCGTGAAAGGTGAAAAGCGGGCGTGATGCCAGCACGGTCTCTTCGTCATCGCTGTGCCACTGCGCTTTGGACACATGGCGCAGCATTTCGTCCTGGCGCTTTCGACGCTGCTGCGCCTCCTCTGCCAGCTGTGCGTCCGATTGACTGCGCGAAATTTGGATCGGGCTCTGCAGCCCAATGGTATGGTGCGGAAGCGTCTGATCTACGTCGTCCCAATCATGAGACGTGGCAATCGCATGTGTATCCACCGCCTTGACGGGTGCGTCTGTTGGATGCAGCTAGTCATCAGTCTGGTGCTCGTGGCAGAAACGCTCGTATCGCCACTACATGCCTGTTGACGCAATGGATGGCTGCGGAGCAGGCTTTGGCTTGGCATTTTCGTTGCCATCGAGCGATTCGAGTAGCCTGGAGAGCTCCTCTGCCCGAGCGGCAAGCTGTCGGCGTAGCGTATCAACCTGATCAAAGCGCGTTTCTGTCAGTGCTAGCCAGGACAGCTGCGCTGGTCGCCGGATGGCCATGGACAGCGAGCTGTGCCCAAACTTACCTGGAATGTCAGAAACGGTACACCGAGAAAACGGTGCAAGTAATCGAGTCCCAGGCTATCCTTTAGGCTGGCCTCTGCATAGCGGATAAACTCAAAGACAAAGTCCTTTCGATCCGCTTTTTGTTGACAAAGTTCATCCAGCATTTGCATTACTGTGCTGCGCGTAACCACTCGCTTTTCACTACAAAGGGTGTTAGCCATGAGCTGGACCTGCACACCACATCCTGCTCTGCACGCACTCTTCGTCACTAAAGTTGCCCTGTTGACGGCAAAAAGTCGCAGCGCCAGCGTCAGCAAGGATGATGGCAACAGATGCGTTCTGGCGGCTGCTCCTACCAGTAAGAGAATCGGTATGCCGTCAGGAATGTCGGGAAGCAGGCGACAGGCATACTCGAACGTTTCTTCGCGTGTCACATCAAAGAGCAGCACCACAGCGTTGGCACCGCGATACACGTTCACCGTTTCTGCATCCAGCAGCATTTCCGAGGCTGGATCTGGCGGCGTCGTCTGGTCTAAACAGCAATGCCCACATGAGATGCAGCATCTAGTGCGCCATCGCAACCGCGTACATACCGTCTTTGGGCAGATCAACAGCACGAATGCCCTGGTCCACTACATCCCAAAACTCCACCTTGACCACGTCGCTCGAGTCTAGTAGGTACGCGCGTCAGTCATCGGATCCAGCAGATGCTGCGCTAGCCTATGCGTGTCATCGCACCATTGTATCCCCACTGAATATTCTCCACCTGAATCTGCGGCGTAGTCTCGTAGGCATCGCTAAACGGGAGTCCCTGCACAAGTCGGACTGCCACGCCATGCATCAGCAGCAGCAGCTCACGCGCCAGTTATCCGGCTACACGTACACAAGGTCGACTTTCCGGTCCGCTTGTCCCCGCGTATAACGACCTTGACTAGCAGCGACGTCAGGATTGTGCCTAGGAATGCGGCAGGCGCGCCCACTCTCCAGCTTACTGTTGCACTGAACACCGCGGCTAACATTGACCTGCATAGCTTTGAGTCGTGTTGGCGATCGCAGGCCAGCACCAGGTGGCGGTGCTGTCGCTGCTGCTGCCGTCGACACGGCCAGTGGTGGCGTGCCACCATGTGGCATTGGTTTGGCCTGTTCATTCCCCTAAGTGACGATGGCCACCCTGTCAGCTAGGCCGTGCGTAGCCGGAACGCTGCTAGCAGGCAAGCTACCATGGCTCTCTCTCTCGTATATGCGTTCGCGTCTATGCGTTGTCTCGTCAATGAGCAGCAAAATGGGTGGCGATTTAAGCAAAAGGTCAGGAGAAGGCTACGTGGCTGTGGCGTGACCAGTCACCGATCAATGCCCACTGCTCTGTTGCCCCTTGAATGCATACGCCAACGCATACATGGACCGTGCATCATCCGCAGACACCAGCTGGCCCATCGCCAAGTTTATCTGGAAGCCAGCAGCAGCATCTGTGCTGATAGCCAGCCAGCATGCTGGACAGCATACGCGCGGTGTAATTGAGCAGGGTCTGACGCTGTTCTTCGACAGCCATCACGCTAGATTGTCACTAAACAGCGCCAGTGGGCGAGTGCTAGCAAGTATCGATCTTGCACAGTCAATGGTAGCGGAAGCACGTACACGCGTAAGACGCAAGGCAGCTGTGCTGGCGATCCAGCAATATCTGGCATTGCTCGAGCAGGTATGTTTCGTAGGCGATGTTAATGTATGCAGGCGCCAACGATATCGCCCAATAGAGCGAACGGCAGGAATGTCGCTTCTACTTTCGCTTCTTTACCAAAGAGGCATGCTCTGCTTGTCGCCTCTGCGTGCGTGCCTGCCTGTCTCGTCCCTCGGTATCGGCACGTTACGCTGCCTTGGATATGGCAGTGCCGTCACAGACGTGCATGCCCTCCGAATCACACCGACCGGCATCGCCACGGTCGCCCTGTATACTACGACCGGCTGATACGCTACCGCCCATGTCGCCGCCACACACGCAAACCGTGTCTGAGCACGGTGCTGGATCGCTGCATCATTGCCCGCCACCAGTTTGGACAATGCCGCCCACCCTTCATTCGGGCTATGCCAACGCGCACGGCACAGTCGCTTCGCTAGGCTGTCCTACCATGGAGGCACTACCAGTCACGTACAACTTGGCACAGGTGTTGGCGCCAGCGGCACCAAACATCGGTCCAATGATGTACAGAGAAGCACTTGCTGCATCAACGGTTTGCACACAGCGAGATGCGGCGACGCAGACTCAGTGTACGCCTTCCGACACGGCTTGTCTCGTGGCATGCTTGGCCTCTTCCTCGGATGAATGGCTTGCTGCGCGCGCAGAAGCAATCACAAAGAGCCCAGCATTTGCACAGCTGGTACGTAGCATAGCACGGTGTAGCAGTGGTAATACGCTGACTTATGCATTGCGTTTATCAGATAGCGCGCTTGGACCATTGCTTGCAGCGCCAGCCTGCGTAGCATACACCAAGTGCACAACCACCCAGACACATGGCGCATGCACAATAATAGCAAGCTATAGACTTATATATCTGCTATCATGCGACTAGCTGATAAATGGCGAGTGAAGCGGTGGTCGTAGTGGGGCTGGCCAGCAGCTTGTCCAGGTCGTCATAGTTGACATGCGGAAATATCGCATGCAGTCGCGCAAGGCGCACAGGCAGCGACGACAGATCCACATAAGCAGGCGTCACCAGAAGTGTTCTAGCATGTGCGGATCCTGCTTAGTCGGGTGTCTGACATGGTTGCATAGCGTGCCGTAACACTTACCGCTCAAACGAGCCGTCTTTGTGGCGCGCAAACATTGATCCGTCCACCGCTTCCAGACTAGCAGCATGAACGGGCGTTCCTATTTGTAGTTGCTCTGCAAGCTGCGGTAGCGGTGCACCGGCCAGATCTGTCACATTGATGCTCGCATCGGCTGCTTTACAAGGTCGCCATGGTTAATACGAGATAAATCGGCACTAGTACGACTACACCTACCGTCAGCTGGCTGTAGAAATAGATGAAGTGGCGGCATGTAGGTCTTGTAAAAGATGACGTTTGTCTTGCGTAGCGTTCCTGCAGTGTAGGATCACATCACAGGCGCCTGTTAGTGCCATACCGCAAGCTGGGCACGCAAGCCATGTACCATCTGCTTCGAAAGAGATTGTGCCGCGGGTGCAAGCAAGCCCGTCCACACCCCATGGCTTGCATTCGCCAACCATAGAGTCGCGGTAAACGTGGTCAATAGCCGGTAGCACACCACTCTGGTGCACCACGCCAAAGACAAAAGCGCAAACGGCATTGAACACTATCCAGACGGCCTGTATCATACAGTCACCGGTGTAAGCATCGCATGTAGATGTGTAGGCCGAGTAGCGAATACTACTTGCCCAAAATAATTTCGAGCGGGCCTCAAGCTGCGGTGCAAGTGTCACCACCAGCGGTGTAAGCACCGGAAGCAAAAAACGCGCTTCTTGATGCGGCATGATGGAAAGTGCGGCGACGCCACAGATGACAACGTAGGCAGTCACTGGCGACGATGAAAATGTAGGAACGCGGGTAAGTTACACTGCCGGTCTACAACGCAGCGTATGACTGGCATCCACTCCTATGGCGCATGCGCAATGCTACGAGGTAACGCTCGCACTGCGCCATGTCTGTTTCCTCTAGGCCTGCTTGGCGACACGTATCCATTGCTTTGAATAGCATCTGCCGTGTACGGCCGCTGTGTGCAGATGGACGCATAGTGCAGCATTCCCGCTGATTGGCACCACATACCTGTGCGATAGTAGACACGCGACGTTAGCCGCCGGTTTGCCAGCTTGCGTATTCCTGTCCAGTAGCCGAGTAGCGCCAGAGGACCGAACAGCAAGGGCATGTTAAGCAGCAGGTGAAGGTACCGCGGATGCAGTCCGTGCTGGCTGAGATTGTCCGCATCCACGTTGTACATGGCGTTATTCCACGGCGTCACCACTAGCGATCCCTGATATCGTGTATGCCACACAGCAGTCAGCAAAGATGGCGTGACATCCGTCTACAAGCAGCATACCCTAAATGAAAAGCCGCCCCATAGCTGAGGCGACAGCAGAAGCGAGAACAGGTCGCGCGGGTGAAGCGGTTCGTTGAAAAGCATCAGCTGCAGCTGGCCGAAATAAAGCGAGTCGGCTATTAGACACACGGTGGTGACCGACGCCACACCAAAAAGAACAGGCATGGCCTCCGTGAGCAAGTTGCCGACGCGGCCCATTCTGTGCAGACATCACAAGTATGCTTAGCAACTGCGCACCCGATCGCATGCCACTCGCGCATTATGCATCCACGTACACGCCTACGTTGTGTCCATGATGGAACCGCCGATCTGCAACATAGCAGAATGCCAAGACAATCGGCAAACTAAACAGCACCGAGGTGATTCGCGAGAACAGGCCAAGGGCCAGCAGGCCGCCTAGCGCAATGGAAACTCTGAACGGAGCCTAGCCGTACAGCGCGATAAGGTTAAAATGCTGCCGGCGCGAGCGTGTGCGTACAGGATATACAGAGTTTACGCACCACACGCGTGTGCTTGCGGCCCGTCCGTTTGCCCAGTCCTGATTTGACCAGTCGGAAAAACGCCCACAGCGACAGGCCAAGCAGCTCTGATTCGATGGCATTTGAAAAGGAGCGTGTATGATAGACGAGCAGGGCGTGAGATGAAGCGGCAACCAGCAGTGGACGCCACGGATCTTGACCGTTGAGGCGGCAGATACGATGAACCGCCAAATCTACCGTGGTTCAATTGGATACAGTATGCCGCGTGAGTATGATCGTGCCTGGCGCATAGACTGCAATAGCAGACAGCGCACTAGACTGCGTACCGACGAGCATAGAGTACAGAAATGCAGAGACTCGTGTGGTGGCATAAACGGATACGGGTGTAATGACGGTGACTGTTTGCGAGCGTCAGTACTGCACAGGGTGGCCTACGCGTCGACGCGGCCACACACCTGCGTAGCCAAGCCATTCAAGCACAGTCTGCAGGCACTTTAGAAGGAAAAACGGCAGTCCAGTGGCAAGTCCTCTGGTGGGTCAGGCACCCGCGCAGAGTAAGCCGGCAGTTCAGTGCGATCCAAAGCGCCAGCGCACTTACGGAATCACAATAGAGCGGCAGGGCTGATCAGGCTGATACTCCCAGGGCACAAAGCCGTGCACATTCAGCACACTCTGGGCGCTGATCTCGGGCGACTGGAAAAACTCGTCTGGATGCAGGTAGCCTGGTGCCAGTGCGCAGCAGAGGCGCAGCAGCAACAGGAGCGCGTACACGCTTTTGCGCGCGTCCAACATGCTTTAATTGCTGCTGGCGCAGAGGTAGATTGGCCAGGAGCGAAGCAAGGCGCAGTGGAGGAGAAGGTGGCAGAGGCAGGCCGCGACCGCGGCAGATGCAAGTGGAGAATGAAGGTGGTTGCTGGTCGTCGGCGCTCGTGGTGGCGTCGACACGCTTCAGATGGTGTGGCCTGACGAATCCAGCACCCTTGCCTGCAATGCAGCTAACTGGCGACGAAGGGTCTGGTCACACCCTGGCGACCGGCGCATCAATGCACATAACGCCTGGAGCCACCAGGGCATCTCCGCGCTTGGCGGTCGCTTATGCAGCGTCTGGCTTAGCAGCAAACATGTTAGCGCTGCTGGCAGAATGCATACCTTGGTGACAATCACCTGGCGTGCCCTGTCAACGACCTCTTTGGGAAGCTGCGCCCGTTCAGCTAGATCCAGCCCTAACGTGTAACGCCAGGCTTGCATGAGACGAGCAGAGCGAATACTACATAGGCTCACCAACCGTAGTCGCGGCTGTGCCCAGCGCTACTGGGAGCTGGGTCGATTGTGTAGTGGGACGCGGCGTTGCCAGCGTCGCTTGATGGCCCGGCCTGTTTGCGCTTGCAACGTGTGGGCATCTGCTTGGATCTGGCGCGAGATGTTGGCTAACCTTCATGCTATAAGAAACGACGCTGACGCCAAGTCGCTGACAGCAGCACTTGAGCTCCGGAGCATGCGTCGCCATCAACACGTGGACCTAGTGTGCGTCAGATGCTGCTGCAGTTGTTCCAGCGCAAAATCGCACCTGCTTCTTGGCCAACGCTTTGCAAAAGGCCGCACTCAGTCCTACCCCTTCTGCGTAGCTCGTGTCTGCGCGGCAATAAGGCTGCGTAAACAAGCCTGCACAATAGCTTGCTGCCACTCACTCTTTTCAGCTTCATCTAGAATCAGCAAAGAACGGCTAGAAACAGCGCTTAAAGTCTGAGCCATGTCGTGCATCTGCTGCACAAAGGCCGACGATGCTGGAAACGTTGATCCGCAATAGTTTCTGAATAATATCCGATCGTAGCATCGCACGGCAGCGTATTCAGCTGACACGCTGGAGCAAAATATTAGCCAGCGTCAACATTTGTCTCGATAGCAGTACTCACAATGCGCCAACTTGGGCCAGTATAAGGGTGTAGGCGACTTGCTTCACGTAGGTGGACTTGCCGCTCATGTTTGGTCTGCACGCAATACTCTGGCTTTCAGGCGTGCAAACTGTATTGCACGGCGAACTTACCCGTAGACCAGTTGGATGTTGCAGTCATCCGCCAAATATGCGTCGTTTTTTACCAGGTGCTGCCAGCGGTTGGTTTTCTTGTCTAGTGGAAACGCATGTCCGTGCTGTTTCAACACAACCGTATCCGCAAGGACTGGTCTAACTGTATGGCGGCGTGAGCATTAGCAGCAGATGCTAGCATCAATATTCCACCACGTACTTTGGTGTTTGTTGATGGCATTGTATGCAAAGCACGCAAGCACATCTAGAAGCGCAACGGCCTCTAGCATATGGTGGATATTGCCGAGCTGCTCTTTTTGCACACGCTCCAGAATTGGGCGCAGAATCCTGCAACGTATTTGGTAAAAAATTGCGCATATGAGGTAGAGCGCATGCTTTACCTGGTGGACAGTACATCTATCTCGTCCGTGACGTTTCGCAGTCTCACGTTGAGCTTGGCCTGACGGCAGAAGCATCAGCAGCGTTGGCAAACGTAGTATTGCTGACAGCTACACTGGATTACCAGACTCGGTGAAGTGAAGCGCGTCTTTCCTACTGTCCCGCTGAGCGCGAGCAGATCATGCATATACTGGTTCGGCTGTCTATGGCGCTCAGCAGCCTGGAACACAAACGTGTTCTTCCTGCCGCGTAAGAGCCGCAGTGCTATACCGTGCTGCTCTGTGTGCACATGTGTCAAGCCGATATTTCTGTTTTCTGGCGAGCACGCAGCGCTACCTTGGTAACTGGCAGTTAGCGTGTTCATATCCGAGATGATCTCGGCGTATGTTTGATATGCTGCAAAAATTAGCAACGCGCCCTCTGCATGCCATGCCTGGTGGCGCTTACCAAGTGCTAGTGCTGAATGTTTGCCAGCCTATACGAATAGCACTTTAGCTATCAGTTGCTGCATTCAGCGCGCATCTTCGCCTCAAGAATGCTCACCTTTACGGCAAAAAGTGTGTATAGTGCACCTGCTCCATTTTGTCGGCCGCCGCGTTGCTGTGTAATGATAGCCTCCTCCAGCACATCCTCTAGCGTGCTTGCCACGGAAAGCACTGCTCTGTTTTGCAGCCACTAGTATATTCATCAGATGTCATGAATGCATAGAAATAGACGGCTACACACTAACCCTACGTGTCTTTTCAAGCAGGTCACAGCGCGTCTGCTTTAGACTATCGCCTAGAAGCCTTGCTTTCTGTATCAGCAGATAGAGCTTCAACATGCCCTCCAGTAGCATGTGGCTCTGCACATTGGCTGGACTGCAGAGCTAGAACGAGCCGATGTTGTTAGCGTCCAAACTGCCACGCATGCATTGTAAACTTTGCTTGCCATCGCCACAAAACCGCTGGTATTTGGCAATGCGGCCAGGCCTGCTTGCGCGCCACACCCGTTAGATTAGCGCAATTTAGCGCCCAAAGACATGCACACGAACCGTGCTGGATGCTTGATAGAGCATCCTGGAGCACCAAAATGTCAGCAAAAGCCTTGGTGTCGACAGTGCTCTAATGATAATACTACACCAGCATGACGAGATTACCTGATCTCCTGCCAGTTCTTGTTGCATTTTCAGCATTATCACCGTGCTCGTTTACAGCAGCGCATATAGCCTACCTTGCACAGCATCTAGTCGAGCTTCAATGATGGCTGTGTCTGTCAAACAGCGGATATGCGTGAGACGGGACGTTTACGAGCGGGGGCTGGCTGTTGGCTACCAAAAGATGGCTGCAGTATCATTGTACGCAGTAGCAGCGCTGCAGTGCAATATGCATTAGGCGTATAGCTTGCAGCTTGCTGTCGCGCAAACTCACCACCCATGCCTGTCTTTGTGGTGTTTATAGCATCTATGATCGGCAGCGGTTGTGAGTACGCAAACAGCTGCAATATCGTGTCTGCTAACCAACCGTAAAGTGTTGGTCCCTTGCCAGTGTAATGCAGACTCTGAACAAGCTCCAAGCCGCGTGCCGTTTCATGGTCTGACGCGGAGCCGTTAACAGCATCTCATACTGCACTTGGCTAGTCCTAGAACTTGCCAATAATCATCGTTCCTGGCATGTAGAAACCTGTCAGCTGTAGATAATGCGGAGACAGACTGAGCAACCCCACCTTCCAGCTCGGGACAAACAAAGAGTATCGTGTGTGCTGCCGGCGTATACTGCTCGCCTTTGTGCTCGAGATAGCTACATGATATAGGATGACGTAAGAAGCGCGTTTGGTACTATATCGCATCGTAGCTATAGTACCTAAATAATCCTCCTGCTGCTGCGAGTGCACGCAGGCTGTGGCGCATTAGCATTAAGCCTGTGTAAAGTCTTGTGGTAAAACATACCGGTTACCCAGTGCCAGTCTGTCTGGTGATGCGTTGGACAGGACTTTGAACTGCTTAACGTATCGTTTGCCTGGCAAACAGAACCTGGTTATTAGCACATATTATACGTGCATACATCCTGTATCTGCACCTGCTGAAGCATTGCAAAGCTTTGGGGCTACCACAACCAGACGCGTCTCCGGAAAGTGGTGGCACAGTGCCCGTGCAAGGTATACGTGGTTTGCTCGATCAGCGCTGCCAGGCACAAGAATCTACGTTGCATGTCAATGCATATCATGCGATATATGCACACACACACACACGCACACACACACACCATCCGTGGCCGATGTATGCTCATTTGGTACAATGTATGCTGGTATCCCTGCTGATCGAGATACTGCGCGCCCGGTTTAGCTGGTGTGCAGTGCTGCTGTATACGCGAAAAGTCGCTCATACACCTGCCTGCGACATTATACATTGGCTCGTGCCCTGATCGAGCACGCACAAGCCCATCGCATTGCCTTTGCTGCTGCGATCTTTGCTACACGTTAGTGCGGCAATAACATCTGTAAGTCTTATGGACATGCTGGGAACGAGTGAAGCACGAGTGGACGTATGGATATTTTGGCAAGAGCGGCGGGATGGTATTTGAAATGATGTATGCCATATCATAATGGTCCTTGCACTGGGGTACACCTATTGTAAACCTTGTAGTAGGATTAAAGCACACTTTGCTATTGCTCAACAGCGTATAAGCTCAAGTGAGCAAATAGAGCTACATAAAGTACGGCTTAGATGAGAACGCGCCCGACCGCGGCCGCATTGGCCATCACGCTCTTGGGAGTGCCGTAGCCGTTCATGCGTGGAAACACCGTGCGCGCCGTGGCGCTAGCCTTGACGTTTGTGTTGCCGCCGGCAGCCGCTGTGACACCGCTAACCTTGATGACTGGAGAAAGCCAAGACTTGTAGGATGCCGGGTCATTGAGCGGCGAGTATGGCAGCGCAACGTAAACACGAAGGCGATAATCGCCGTCCGGAACGGGCGTCATATCGGCCGTGGGCTGACCAAACGATGGCATGGCATTGACCCATCCGTCCCACGAGATAAAGTAGTCCTCATCAGACCCGCCTACAGTGCGTACAACATCCTCGCCGTAGGCTTGGCTTGCCATGCCCAGTTGCTTCTGCGTTGTCGCGTGCTCCACGACAACAAAGAGCTTATCTGTCGGGTAGTTTAGACGGAAGCGAGCACCGGTGTAGGTGCCGTCCGTACGCACGCTATAGGACGTTGCACCTTTGATGAGACCGTCATCGTTGGCTAGCTCCAGCTTGGCAGTTGCAAGATCAAGTGGCATGATGCTAGCCGGATTGCCCGCGCGGATTTGGAATGGAAGACGCACCGACTCTGTGCCGATGGTCGCGACAACCAGACCGCTGACAATCCAGTAGCGGTTGGGATAGGCGCTAGTATCGATGGTGTACGAGAACTTCGAGGACAGTGGCCGCGGCGTGTTGATAGAGCCGCCGGTGTATTTCTTGGAGACGTAGAATGAGCTAGGAGACATGGTATACTGCACAGGCGGGTTCCACAGCAACGGATCCGTTTCCCGTCCATTATCCCAGCAAGAGTAGGCGACACTGCTCATTGTGCTCAACTTGATCGTACCAGCGGGTACGCGACCTGTAAGCGAGATGCTCACGCTGCCTGCATACCTGTTGCCGCTTTGGCGCGCACCCTGGATTGCCATTGAGATTGGGTTGAAGCCCCACAGGTCGTTGGGAAAGTCCTGGGTTGTAACGCGACCGGCGCCGATATTGATGATGGGCTCGTTGTAAGTGCCGTCGGCTTTGTCGGGATTGACGACAGAGCGGATGGAAATGGACGATTTGCCTGTGTAAGAGCGTCCCACGAGAGCGCGCTTTACGGCTGCTACATACCCGGCCCTGCTTTCTCCTGCAATGGCCTTTCTGTAGACCAGCGCGGCAACTCTGGTCACGGCAGGTGCTGCCATGCTGGTGCCGCTCATGATGGCCATCGAGCCGAGGGCACGCGGGAAAAGACTGAGGCGGTTCGACCCGCGGGCCGCGACATCAGGCTTGAGCATGCTACCATCGGCCACCGGTCCGACCGAAGAGAATGCAGACCAACTACCGTTCTCGGGGTTTTGAGCTACCTGGCTGTACTCGTCGCCGGTGATGGTGATTGTGCCACCGCTTGAGCCGCGCAGAGCATCGCCATCATTCTTATTTAGCAATACAACGGGGATACGAATCACCGAGCCATCCACGGCCGGCTGCCGACCATCGGGGTCGTTGATGTCGCTGTGCACAACCAGACCCATAGCGCCGGCTGCTTGCGCAATTGCCGCCTTTTGCTGGAAAGAGCACTGACCGCGCTTGACAAACGGATACTTGCCGGTGTACTTTTGGGTGGTGGGATTGCAGCCATACGGGTCGCTTGAGCCGCGCAGATCGACTAGCGTGGCTTTTACGCCGCCCATGAACACCTGACCCACAGAAGACAGGTAGACGTAGCGGGTCCGGCCGTTGTATGAAAAGCTAAAGTTTTGTATGCTATCCATGTATGCTGAGGCCACTGATATGACACCGGGCGCTGTGCCAGGACTGGAGATGGCGCCCATACCGATAGCACCGTCGTTACCAGCGGATGAAATGACCACAATGCCCATTTCTGTCAACGTTTGAGCGGCAATTGCATCGGCGTAGTTGAAAAAATGCGTGCCGCTGCCAATGGAGATGTTGATGATGTCCATGCCGTCCGAAGCGGCGCGCTCCATGGCCTGGGCAAGGATGGGAAGCTCCGTATTGCCGGTACAGCCCAGGACGCGGTATGCACCCAACGAGCGGATACCCACGCCGGTGCGAGCCTCGATTGCCGTGCCGGCTACGTGCGTTCCGTGTCCGTTGCATTCATCCATTGGGTCCGAGTCAGGTCGCGCATTATTGCTGCCGGTGTACGCATCGCCGACAAAATCGTAACCGTGCGAGATGAAGCAGCCAGCTCCAAAACATCCGCCGAGCTGCGGGTGTTTGTAGTCGATGCCAGAGTCAATGATGCCAATTCTAGCGCCATTCTCATCGATTCGTATGGCACGGGCTCGCAGCCTGTGGTGACCAGATCGTGTCGCATTGAACATGGCGCTGTCCACGGTATGTATGACCGGGCTGTGGCCAACAGCAACCGTGACCGGCCAAACGCGCTGCACTGTCGACATTGTAGACATGTCATCCAGCGATCCTTCCTCACCGCCGATGACATTAAAAGATACAGCGTTCATGACGAGATCGAATTCTTTGACATTGCTAACACTCCATCGTTTGCGAATTTGCGCAAGAAAGTTTGTCCGCTGCTGACGGGCATCGGCAGTTCCTGGCTTTGCAGTCAGCTGAACCATGCGCGCTTTGGGTACAACGCCCACCGAGGACTTTGCAGTGCCCGTAGCGCGACGGACAAACTGCCCGGAGGTGGTGGAAGGGAGCTGCGTTCCATCGGCCGCAGCAATGCAAAAGAGTGCTAGGGCCGCAGCACATGTGATTATTAGCGAGCGACAGGCTAGCATTGTACAGAAAGGGTAGATTACTCTGGTGGCTATTTGGTTCTGAGAAGACTGGGCAAGTTTACAGCGATGGTGAGGCGGTGATGATCCCACAGTCTTTGACCTGGCACCCTTTATGCAGCGGTGGCCACGACGGTTGGTGCGAGAAGCGCAGCAAAACTCGACTGGAGTCGCCCAATTAGGATAGATAGCAACCGAGCCTGCTTGTTGCACAGTTTGTGCCCTGGATTGTGGGCGACGGGTCCTGTGCACTGCCAAACCACGACTGAACAAATGACGTTATGGAGATACGAAGCGTTCAACTGCGCGCCTGATCACATGTATCTTTCAGCGATTGCAGTCTAGATGCGTGCTGGCGGAATCAGCTAAATTTCTATATGATACGGGCGAAACAGGCATGATGCACGCACGACACCTACGCAACAAGCACGAGTGCCATTCGAAAATATGCTGATGCTGTTTGCAACGCCTTGGAAACCATGAACCGAGCAGCGGGAGTGTGCTGTAAGGAGCCATCTGTGGGGAATATTCGAGGCCACACGGTTGCAGATACAATTTAGGCAGCTGCTCTAGCGATTGAATGAACCGTATTCATTCGACAGGCGAATGCGTTCTCTGCGTCTTTGTGGCAGCTGGCAACTGCATGCTGCAGCCCTTTAGCCAGTAGAACCATTTCGATACAGCACAGCCATTGCGCAGCCAGGCCTCTATTGTGATGATCGCCGTGCGTGGCCAGCAAGTGCCGGGTCTAGACATAAGCAACCGTTACGGCAAGCCAAGAGCTCTGGCAGCTGCGAGATACACCAATAGGCGCAAAGCCGACCAAGTCACACAACAGGACGGTCGTGTGGCGGTCAACTGCTGTATTACGATTTCCATATGCGGTGCTATTTGCCCTTTGACAGGATGATCATTTGCTGCAAATCACACGTACTACATCATGACTCGAGCGCAGCTTGGCCCTGACAGGGAGAGGTGGAGTTCGTTTTGAAAACGCCGCAAGCGCCGACACTTTTAGCGGACGGCCTATGCAACCTTCCACACAAGTTGCACAGCAGTCTAATGCTAAACGGAATCAAACTTTGGTGCACAAGGCGAGCCTATCGTCGTTATAGGGCCACAAGCGTGCAAGGGTGAAGAGTCTAAACAGAACCTCAGCCTGAATCATTGTCATGCTACCTGGTAGTGCATCCGTAGTAGAGGGGTCGATGGGTCGGTTCAAGTGCTGTAAGGGGACAAACTTGCGCCACCATTGCTAGATGGCTGGCCTGGACTGCAATCGTGGCAACGGACGACGCGCTGTCCATTTGCGACATGACGTGCTAGCAGTACTGGCCATTCAGATCAGCCTTTCGATGAGCCTAGACTATATTTTAGTAGCACTGCCAACAGCGCAGAGGAATCAGATACATCTTTGCATACGATGTTGCAATGACAATGGCCTCCGAGACAAAACGTACGACGGTTTAATGCAGTGCCAGGTATCAGTTATGCCACTGCTTTCAAAGCAAAGGGTGAGCAGGATGAAACTGCAGCAAGACGACTAGCGCGTGCTTGACCAAAAACCGGCGCTGAGCATACTTCTCATGCTGCGGTGCCGACACAAGGAGTTTGACCTCAAACAAGGTGAGGGGCAGGATACACTGCTAGCAGCGGCCAAGGTGGCTTTGAGTGTGCTACACGAGACATCTAGAAGGATACCTATAGAGCGGCAGGTCACACCAGCGGATCATGAACCACACTGTGCCTCAGACACCAAGCGCAAAGGAAACTGCTCCGCACAAGAAGCTGAGACCCTGCGCATCAAAACGCGGGTACGATGGACCGGTGCATTGTCGACACCTGCACACCCGCACCCATTGCTATTTTCACGCCCCGCGTTTCTACATCCCATCGATCGACTTGGTTTGTCCACAATAGCGCAAGGATGTGACAATCCAACCCAGCGTCTGCCCCTAAAAAGAGCTGAAGAGTCGCTCTGTTTGCCTAATACGCCATTTATATCGTGCTTCACGCAAGCAAATAAGCCGCAGCCATGGCATGTTGAGATGCACAGCTGCGACAATGCAATATGTGCCATTAATAACTCAACAGGCCGTAGAAACTGCATTAATCAACATCGATGGAGAGCGCTAGAGATTGGCGACGGTGGAGGCCAGCATAATCGGAATGCCTCTGCCGTCCCACGATCGTACGTTGTCTAGCGTGAGATCTTCGTCCATATACGAAAAGAAGATGCGCAGTGGATGAAAGTCATCCATTGTTGGCTCTGCCTCGGCAATCGCAGATCCATGTGCAGTATCCATCTCGTAGCTGTCAACCAATCCGGTGTCCTGGTCGTATTCAAGCTTTATGAAAACAGAGTCGTTCATGGCACCTCCAATGCGAGGGTGGGCGCCCACGAATATGTATCGAATCTGATCTGTGTCATGGTTATATTCAATGGACGCTCGAAGCACAACTCGCCTGCCTGTGTTGCAAGCGCTGACACCCCTGATTCGGCCCTGGGCATCTCGTTCGTAGATGAGGCGCGTCCCCTCTGGTTGAACGATTGCAAAGCCTGGGGAAAGCACGAATAGGCTGCTGTAATCTCTAAGAATTGAGGTGGCATTAGCCACGGGTGCAGGACTTGGCGCCGGTGGCTCCGGCACAGTAGCACGCAGTGAAGATGGTGGGGCAAATAAAGCGCTGGCAGAAAAACCGACAAACGCAAAGCTGGCAAGCGTGACAACGACAGCGATGTTGAACAGAATTTTAAAATGCATAGTGGCTATGGCAATGATGTGTGTGGTAATTGAAGGCATACGACTGATGTGCGTGGCAATGTAATGGCAGTGCGCAGAATGAACGATGCAGCGGTAGAGCAATGCGGGTTTATACGGCGTATTTGCGCACGTGCGTGCAGGTGCCACGGCAGTGCAGGTGGCGGCATTACTCGATATGGACGTTACCTATTTTTCCATTTGCCGCACCAAAGTATGGTGCGTTCAATGTGGTTGGAGCAAGCAGAAGAGACAGCGCCCACGTTGTAACAACTACGGACCAGGACACATGGAAGACACGCACGAGCCTTTGGCAGAGCTGGCCTGTAGAGCAAGAGATGTTCTGCGTCTTGCTATGAATGTTGAGTCAGCAGTACTAGTGTATTGCTAGCAAAACAGCAAAAAGATGCTTGGGGCCTCTCAGAGAAAAGAAGTTGACAGCGATGGCGCCAGCAATGTCTAGCTACTTCTTACAACACAGCAGTAATCCTAGTCTGTATTGCTCCCACGTGGCCGCTACGGGCTGCGAAAATGGCAGCGCAAGTGTAGCGGCATCTAGTTTGCAAGAAATCCACGGTCCAGCGCGATGGGAAACAAGCGATAAAGGCCTAGTTCCCGCTCACGGGATTTGCACCGACGAGAGCGCAGTGGGCCCGAGCCATGTCCAATTCCGCGTGGCAGCCCAACTTGGTGTTTGCGCAACACAACGGCTCTGTGCGTTCACATTCCGTTTTCTTTTTTGCCACGTGCCTCCACCGTCACTCACCTAAATTGGCACTCTACCCATGTGGCGCCCTTCAACGAGGATGCCCCACAGCAACTGGACGCTACCACGCGTAGCTTCGTGGGAAGAATAGGAAGCCGTGAATCGATCCAGACCACAGCACCTAGTCTCGTGTAAAAAAGCCCAGGCCTCCTGCTGGTGAAACGGCAGCTGCAGTGCTTGCTGTGTGGCACTCTTTCAAGTTTAGCTTGCTCTGGCGTACGCTGTTGCTGCTGCTGCTGTTTCTGTTTTTGGTCTTTCGCCACGTATATACGCGATGTAAGCAAAGGCAGGGCGTATTGCTGGGCTGTTCAAGTCGTGGTAATCGCGTTATTGCCACCGCCGGTCATTGGCTCGATCACTCTCCGCCGTCGTGCCGTATATGTTAACCCAACGCTCTGTTACCTCCGCCGTTAGTACACGCGCGCAGCGGCTCGGCTATAAAAGCCTCGCCACCGCACGCCAACAGAATAAACGAGAAGCCCCTTTGCATGTTCCTTCCTTCAGCGCCATACTCTCTGCACCACTTCTGCGCCCCTCTCTCTTTCTCTCTTTTACGACTCTGAACTGTCGGTAGCGTGCAGCTCACGTCTGTCCCAGCAGTTCCCTTGCGACCTCGTTGAGATTACCCAGCCCTCTCTGCGCTAGTACCGACTCCCCTTAACGTAGGCTTGCAACAGCGTATGTCATTAAATCGATTTGAAGTCTACTACTGCGGCGGCGGCCGAGCAGCGATAAAGTACATTTAATATGCCTTGCACTAGCCCGCTGTTACACCTGCGTTAGGTCGTAACGGAGGAAGAGGTCCGGGACGTGTTAACAGAGAGAGGTGTGTGTATGTACTACTAGCCGGGGCCGCACATTACAATAGCAGCCAACCGCTGCCGCGCTGTGCCTTGTTTACGACAGCAAACAGGTATCGGCCCTCATTGTCGTATGCTCTTGCCAACATCAAAGAGAATAGTCAGCCATAGTAAGCTTACGGTTAACACGGACCTGTTTGGCATTTGGCGATGCCAAACAAGACGTAAACACCATTAAAGAATATACATGGCTGGCATCTGGTTGCTTCCGTGTGCTATTTTCATCCATGTTCGCCCACTGGCTCCGCAATGGATAAAGACCAGACTCTAACCAGCAATATAGCGTGGGTATTGATATGTCGTGAACTGGTGATCCATCGCTCAAGTCCAATAGCTTATGATTTTCAGGAGACAGAGTTACAAGGAGCAGGTCTCGCGATACAATTGGTCTTATAAGGAGCAGCTCCTGTGCAAGCGACCACTTCTCCTTCATAGTCACGCCAGTATTACTCTCCGTGATTTCCATCAATACGATAGTTGGCGACATGGAATTTTCAGAACGTTTCCGGTAACCACCACTAAAAGTGATAAGCCTGCTATTATCAATGCGACATGTCTTCACAAAAGAATCTCTAGTATAGAATAGTCTCCCATAGACTGCCAGGCACTGTGTCTCGCAGACTGCCAGGCACTGTGTTGGCGGTGCGCGATCCGGCGTAAAATCCCAGAGTCGCCATGATATCGTCGCATTACTCTCTTTTTCCTTGATCTTGTCTCTCCACAAAAGACGAATGCTATTCTCGGTGGCTTGCTGTATATGCAGTTTGCTCGTTCCCCCCTCTATGATCCCGGGACGAGCTGTGCGCTTGGCAAGGTCGAATACAAGCGTGGTGCCTGGAATGTTGTCATCCATGAAATGCTTGTGAACCACTAGCCAGTTATTGTATAGGCTAACATTGCCCGAGAAATTGCTCATGATAAGGTGTGGTGGTAGATGGAGTGCGTTCAGATGCCAGGCATACAATGTGGTATTGGTAGATTTAACAGGCGTGATCGCACTGCGTGGCGATGTGTTGCGTGGTCCGACGGAAACGATCAGATACTCGTCGGAATATTGCTTCTCTTTAGCGACCAAATCGTGCACATCCACGCCATCCCAGCATGGTTGCTCGATAATCCATACTGGCCGCTGGTGCGGTGCCAGGATCCGCTGCGATAAAACGCGCATGTATTGTACTGCGTGTTTGGAAATGATCATGCTTTGCAGGCGTACGCCTCCGACATGCGTACCAGTAGTCTGTTTAGGTTGATGCGCTGTGTATAGTTTATGGCGCCAGCGATACTCGGTTGCGCATCGATTGCAGTAGGCGCGAAACCAGTCAAGCAGCTCGTCTGTCAGAGAAAGTGCCCTCTGCTGCTCTTCTGCAAACAGCAGGTGGGCCAGATGAGTCCGTGCATACAGCCGCAGCCAGCGCAGCTCATTCTCGTCCTGCTTGGGAAAGTCACGCTCAAAGCGTAAACGCCATAGCTTGCGCTGTGCTGCCACGCAAGCATACAGCCAGCGCGACGTGGCAGCCAGTGCAACAAGCGCAGCTTCGTCGTCGGAGACGTAGACAATACGGTAGACAATTTCTGCGGACACTCTGTTCATGGTGGCGCAGGCAAAACAAAGAAGAGGTGATGAGGCATGGCGTGCTACCATAGCTGTGTGGTCTAGATCCTCTCAAATTAGAGCCACATACCGGCTTGACCGTAGGCATTATGAACTCGTTAGAATCACTCCCTGCGCATCCATACCCTCTGTGCGACCACGCTAATGCAAGTCTACGCTAAGGGGGTCGGTGCTAACGCAGTTGGGCTGAGTAGCCTTAACGAGGTTGCAAGGAACTGCCGGGACAGACACGAAGCGGTACGCTACGGCAGCCCGATGAGATTGATGCATTATACTAGATGGAGCGCTGGAGCGCGACACGAAAGGAAGAAATGTGCAAAGGAATGTCTGCCGTTTACTCTGCTGGCGCGCGGTGGCAAGGCTTTTATAGCTACGCTGCTACGCGCGCATACTGATGGCGGAGGTAAAAGAGCGCTGGGTTAACATATATGAGTACGGCGGCGGAGAGCGATCGGACCAACGACCGGCGGTGGCAACAACGCAAAATGGTTCACATTTATTCGCTCGCGTGGATCACGCTACCAACGAGCAATACAACGTATAAGCGAGATGTCTTCCCAGCACCGCCTTTTCAGGCAGACGCTGGGCTGGACCGCCATGCCAGACAGTTATCATCACAGTCCCGATTTGGTTGATTATAGCGCACTGGTCAGCTGTGCAAACTAATTCGACATCTTTTGCCAGCGCGTTATGATAGGTGTACGCTGGCGCCAGGAGCAGCTTGCTGTGCAACCACCTACAAAGCCAATCAAACGCCCCAAGCCTGACAGTACTCATGTTCAAAGCTCAGCTGCGCGGCACTGTGGCAGTAAGGATGCGTGACGGTCTTTTTGCAGTACCTTATTGCTGACCAGCCGCCTGCTTGAATTGGTAGCACGTGAGCTGGGGCGATCTACCAGCCAGCTTTATCAGCGACATCACGCGTTCCAACAGCCGCATAGGTATGGACGCCAGTTGCTTGGATGGGCTCATACTCAGTGTCTGGAACTTGGACAACCCTTCCAGCCCGCCACGCCGCGTTTGAAACCAAATGAGGCTGCGCTGTAATATTGCTGTGCAGTTTGACGTTTTGCAAGCCAGCACTGCTTAGTATTTCAATGGACTGCGGCCCAGACTTTGAGCGAGCGATTGATGTGTATAAAACACCGCGTACTCGTAGCTGCTGCGCTTAAAGCTTGGTCACTTGGTGACGCAGTTTATATATGCTTGATTGTTTGCAAACTGTTATATGACTCATAGCATACAGTGGCCTTTGCAGTAACCCGTTCAAGCATCTCTTTCCGCGACATGGCCGCAGACGCAAGGTGCGTATACATATTGAGCATACTTCCAGCGCAAGATAGGTGTCGCCTACTTGGCTATATCGGCCCTTATGCCTCAGCGTGTCTGGCAGCAACCTGCCGCACACTCCATGCTGCAATCTGGCGTGACGTCGCACTATGGTGTTGCTATTATATGTGCGTCTTTGCTCCGCACACCGTGGAGCGCGAAATGAGCTTTCTCTACTGGTGTTTGCGGACTGGCAGTCAGCACGAGTCTCAAGAGCGGACTGTAGCTGAGCAAACTGGTGACTTTTGGGCAAGCATCCCCTGGCCGGACGTATTCCGGCGACGAGTGCTTACCGAGCGCAATCTGCGCCAAGGAAGATGCGTGCGCCGCACCTTTTGCCTGTCGAATAATGTCGCTGATACGACCAGATGGAATATTGGTTACAGCACACCGGCTGGGATCAGTGTTCGTAATCCGACGTGGCCTGGAGTGCCGGCAGTTGAAAAAACATATGTCATTGATGGTGACCTTGTGTACAAGGACCAGCAAGATGGCGAGCGCATCATTTCGCCAGACTCGTCAAATGCCACTGATATGCATGTGCCTATACAGCTGGTTGGAGCGAGCGATCAGTCAGCGCAAACCAGTCTGGGCGCTCATATTCACAGGATGGGCTGTCGGTTCTCTGTGACGCAGTATATGACCGACCTATCGGTGTTGCAAGTCTGGGAGACCGGTAAGCCATCCTTGAAGCGCAGCATTCAACTGAGTCGTCCAATGGTGCCGTATGAAATTCGTGACCGCTGGGCATTGGTTCAGCAGCCGATGAGGCCAGCCAACGACGATACACCCTCGGAGATGATGGTGGTCGATTTGGAGCGCGGTGTAGCATGTCCTAGCATTGTTGCCCCGTGCACGCTGAGCAAATGCTGCTTTGTGCGTACGGACGACCACATAGCCACGGTATATGGCGCAGCAATGCAGGGCAATACGGGCAACATGTTCAGCTGGTACCTCTATCGCTTTGCTGTAGACCAACCTGCGCAATTGGTGCATACTGCAAGCATTACCACGCCAGCGCCCATCCGTGACCCATCGCCTAGGTTCTCCTTACTACACGAAGATGGCGGCAGCAACATCGACTGCACCGATTACATGCTGCTAACTGCTGTCACCACCGAAAAGCAGTTCATACTATTACATCACACGCTGCCCACAGCAGCTCATCAATCGGGTGCGCCATTCACCGTCCAATGTAAAATTTTGCCGACGGACACCCCGTTCGTTGCACGGACGCGCCGCGGCTTTGTCACTTATCTGGGCGGACATCTTGTGTCCTACAATAGGGACGGTACTGTGCACTGTAAGCGCCGGCGACCGCTTGAACGTAGCTACAACTCGGTATTGGGTCACATTTGTTTGACAAACGAGGTGGATCAGAGAGAACAGCCAATGGCGCTGGTTGATACTGCCACCGGAGGCGAGTTGCCGAGTCTTCCTACGCTACCACCAATATCAATTTTCTCCACGTCACTTGCTACATGCCTGATTCGTCTGCTTGATGACAAAAAAAGCATCGAAATCATCAGCTTTGGCGCAGCCTAGCATAATGTATTTCGCGCACTTGGTACATACACGCACATGCCCGCTACGTGGATGCGTGAACCGCTTTGGCGTATACAATGCAAGCTAGCATAAAGATGGCCATCATCGTGCCGCTTTCCATCATGATGTCTGCTATTCTCTAGACTAGCTAAACTCTATCTGTTGTGCTTCATCTAGTTTGATTTACAGGGCAACCAGTTTGATGCTCTCAAACTGCCAGCCACCTGCGTTGGTCTGGATGCCATTTGCTTTGAATGTCGGTGACTTTATGTGCTACCGGTGCTAGCAAGTAACGTCACAGGACCATCGTGCTACGTGTACATTGCCAGTTGCTTGATTCATCGGTCTTCAACACGACATAGCCAGCCTGCTTTCTGCGCAACCTGTAACGCCGGTATAACCGCGCCGTCATTGCGCATCGTGCATGGGCCGGTAGTTTGTATTCCGCGCGCTACCCACGCCGGTTTCCCTGGAGTAGTGGCCTAGTAAGCCTTTGGCAGTCGCCTAAAAGGCCTATTCTGGCCATACAGCACGTGCCTAGTTCGGCATTTCTCAGGCGCGAGCCGCCATACCATGTAGCGCGCGTCTGCGACGGTCTTGTCCACCAACCTCAGCCTCTTTCGTCGACGCAACACCCACCATGCCATTCACTGCACAGGATTTCAAAGAAGCTGTAGTCGAGTTTCGCCGGTCGGTTGAAGATGAGCTGGCCGCCGGCTGGGAACAGGTCAGCACGCTTGGCGACCTGGTCGTGTATCGCCGGCCGCTTGGCGAGAAGGGCGGCTACGAATACATGGCGCGTGGCGAGCTGGTGGATATCAAACCGGAAGTCTGCCACGACGTGTTTGTCGACCTCGATTATCGGTAGGCAGCGCGTGCGCGTGAAACCACGAGTCTGCGCTTGCTCATGCCGGTACGCGACGGGATGCGATGTACATGCACCAGCCGGCGCTGGGACAACTACAAGAAGAGTGCGCTGCATGTGATCGGCGAGGATGTAACCGAAGACGGCGACACTGCATCTGGCGAAGCGCTCAAGGCGCAGCTCAGCGAGGCTACCAACGATCGGCAGAATGCCATCTACTGGCGCCAAGACTACACCTGGTAAGCAGTAGCGTCTTGGTGCACGGTCTAGTCAAAGTCTGACGTGCTTACGAATGACGGTCGATATTGCCACGACGGCGACAGGCCGGTGCAGAGCCGCGACTACTGCCTGGAGCGCGAGAGTCAGCGCGCGGTAGGTGCACACGCGCCACTCCGCACAGACATGCGCTGTACTTGCCTTACTAAATGCCATCGCCGAAATACGCGCAGGAGGTAGAACGCGAGACCACCTGGATCGTGCTAACAGCCTCGGTTGACCCGTCGCTTGCCAAGCCGGAGCAGGAAGGCTGCATCCGTGTCAACGACTGCCGCCAAAAGGTGGTGCTACAGGCATCGCCCTCCACGCCCTTTTCCACTGCCGTGTACTTTTATTACCACGAGGATCCGCGCGGCTCGCTCCCGTCAACGGTGTTTGACTGGGCGCTTAAGCACGGTGTACCCAGCTGGCTCAAGCGCTTTACCAAGGCCTGCGCCGAGTACCACACCAACTCGTTCAACGGCAACATGTTGGATGGCGTGTCGGAGCTGAAGGAAGTGCTAGACGAGTCGCTCAAGAAGGGTTTTGTCCTGTAGGCGACAGATGTCTGCCAGCTATTGCGCGAGCACACACACACACACATGCACTGTAGCTGTCTGTGGTCTTTTATTGTCACTGCATAAAGCGATCCACGCCATGGGCGTCTACGCTCGGCAAGCAGATACTTTACGCTTTTCCTCTACAGCTTAAACACCATTGCTGGTGGTACTGATGAGCGCAACATGGCGCGCAGCCGTCTGTCTAGGGCTCAGGCGCTCCCTTCTTGACGCCCTCGGCACCCTCAGACTTTGCCGCTTCCATGGCGCGCTGCAGCTCTATCCGCTCCTTGGCGCGCACCACCTTGGACTGCAGATAAAGAGAGCCGCCTGTCTTTTGATCGTTGACCTTGAACAGGTGCTCGTATTTCTACGTGCCATGCCACACGTGTAAGCATCGTATGCTACAGCATCTCCTCCTAGCCGACGCGTACCTTGATAATCTCAGTCATTTCCGTCTCTGTGCCCACATTCAGAATCTGCGTCGCCTCGTCCAGCGTCATGCCCGTCTGGCGCGTAAGAGGATCGCCACCACCGCGTGCACCTGCAGCTCCAGCCGCGCCGGCTTTCCGTGCTGCAGCATTCTCTGCAGCCTGCTTGTACGCCTCAGCGAATGCGCGGCCAACAATGCGGGTGCCTGTTACCAGCACTTGCACGAGTGTGCGGGCCGACTAGCCCGCCCGCGCAACAGAGTCAGCGCACGATCACTGCGCGGTGAATCCGGCGGCATCCAGCGGGCCGGTCACCTACCATAGTGTGGAAGCGGTGGGACAGGCGCGCAAGCGGCGGATCCAAGCTGGTGTGGCGATGACGCGCGAGAAGCCGGCGTAAAGAAAAAGGAGCGTCGGCTTGGTTGCCGCCGATTTGCGCCGCTGAACGTGCTAGTCGCTCTTTCCACACCTGCCACCGCTTTCAACACGACAATGCCGTTTGGCCAGGTGGGCGCGAGGCGATCTGCCGGCAGAGCTGGCCCGCAACCGCTGCTGACCGACGCGTCAGGTGGTGATTGGGCCGCCAGGCTCTGGCAAGACGACCTACTGCCGTGGAATGCAACAGTTTCTGACGGGAATGCAACGGTAAGCGCCTGGCCGCGTAATGCATGCATGCATGTATGCGTGCAGGTGCAGCTGACGCGTGGCCGACATGCTGCCAGCAACGTGGCCGTTATCAACTTGGACCCGGCCAACGAGAATCTGGCGTACGAATGCGCGGTCGATATCGCCGAGCTCATCACCATGGAGGATGTGATGAGCTCACTCAAGCTTGGGCCCAACGGTGCGATGATGTACTGCATCCACTATCTGGAGACCAACTTTGACTGGCTGCGCGGCAAGCTGGAGGCGCTGGGCGGTGAGTGCATGCTGGCTGCGACCGACGGGAGCGCCTGCTTACGCCGCTGCAGACCGGTATGTTCTCTTTGACCTGCCGGGCCAGGTGGAGCTGCACACGCACGACGGCACTGTCAAGCGCATTGTGGACCGACTGCAGAAGCTGGACTATCGCGTGCGTCGCGTGCTGTGCGTCGTCGGACACGTGGATGGGCATGAGCGTACTGACCAGCCTGCGGCATGCCGTCGATACAGCTGGCTGCGGTACACTTGGTGGACGCGCACTATTGCACCGACCCGGCAAAGTACATTTCAGCCCTCATGGTGTCGCTCAAGACCATGCTGATGCTTGAGCTGCCACACATCAACGTGCTCTCCAAAATTGATCTCGTTGAAAGCTACGGCAAACTTGGCAAGTAGGCGCGGCAGTCCTACCGCCATGCGGGCGGTCGCTAACACGGTCGCACGTTTGGCCAGACTTTAATCTTGACTACTACACCGAAGTTCAGGATCTCGACTATCTCTTGCAACGGCTAGACGACGATTCTCCACGCGGCAGAAAGTATCACGGGCTCAACAAGGCGCTTTGCGAGCTGGTAGAGGACTTTGGCCTGCTCGGCTTCTATACGCTTTGCATCGAGGTAGGCACCGCATCCTGGCAGGGATGGTCTGAGGCTGCGTCGCAATCGCTGATGCACGACGGTTCGCAGGACAAGATGTCGGTGGCCAACGTAATGCAGGCTATCGACAAGGCCAACGGATGTGTGTTTGGCGGGCTGGAAATGGGAAACGAGTCCATCTTTAGTGTAGCAGCTCGCGCTGACCATGGCGAGCAAGAAGTGAAACGCGTGCAGGATCGCTATATTGACCACCAAGAGTGGTTTCGCAATGCAGCCATCCATGAGCATCCGCCAGAGGAGACAGCAGTAGCACTCAGACCACCCGACGCAACACCGGAACAAAGCACGGCACCATAGTGCCTGTATGGCGTGGCGACTATGGCAGCAGCAGCAGCAGCGCAGCAGTAGCAGCCTGCCTGCCTGCGTGTCTGCGTGTCTGGTGGGAATGTGCATGCCAATGAATAGCAATGTCCTCTGTGCATGCATCGCTCAAGGCTGTAGACATGTGCAATTCGGACTGATATATTACAGCCGCCCGGGATGGGCACCATCCGACGGGATTCGGCAAGCGTGGCAGTCGCGTGCGCCTGCAGAGTGCAGTTACACGCGCGGCGGACCGGCTGCTAGGCCCACGCCCAGCGGTATGCTCAATCCACCAAACAGCTTGGAAAAGAACATGGCCAGCAGCGCCGTAGCGAGTGCCGTGCGGTAAAACACCGCGGCAAGCGGCTCGACCTTGGCAGCGTCCATCGGCACCAGAGCGGTGCTGGCCGTCGCGCTGGCCGCTGTGCTCAGCCGGGCCTTGGGCGCCGAGTTACGCCGCAGCGACTTTGCTGCCGACGAACCAGCAGCGGTTTGTGAAACCGGCGGAGAGGTGGGCGGTGACGTGTCTCCGCTTGGCGAAGAGACGACGACGTAGCCGTCCGAATCGTAGCCAGCGTCTAGCGCCGTCGTCGGCTACGCATCATGTATGCCGTGTTAGCGCCACACTGTCCTAGCATTCCATATCATCGTCGCTGCATTACCAAAGTAGAGACACCGAGCATACTTGTGGGGCGTGTCGAAACGAGGGGAACAGGCACGCAGGCGAGGGGCAGGCTGAAGCAGAACAAGCGGTGGCGGGCGAGTGTAACGGTTGCGCGGGCAAGCGAGTTGACGTGGCAGAGCGTGGCAACGAACAGGATGTATGGAGCGGAAAGAAGTAGGGATAACGAGTGCTTGTTGGGGTGGCAACAGGACGGCGGCTAGATAAGCTGCAGCCGCTGGGGTGTTGCGTGCGCGTGACTTTCTCCACATGGCTACGGTGATGTAACGGCGGCGACAGCTGCTGTCGTCGTTGGTAGTACACCGGTACTGACACAACGTGCTGTCACCCGTAGCACCGCCCTACTTCCGTCTTGGTGGCATAAAGCAGGATGTTTTGGCTCCGAAACGCCTGTATAGCGGCTAAACTAGCGCGGGTTACAGCTCATCAGCGCAACTGACGGCTATAAAGACGTTTGCCGCACATTTGCTCCGTGCGCTTGTTCCCGTTATTTTGCCTTGCCATCTATGCCATCCTGTCTTATTCAGCCGGTCTGAATTTACCAAGCACATCTGCATCAACGACGCACACTAGAGCCTTAGCATCATGCTGAAACGCTTTGTTCCGTTGGCGCTATTAGCCTCCCTTGCCGTATTTGTAGGCTACGCCGCTGCTACACCCATTGCCGTTGACGATATGCTCACGCTGGTCAACAAGGAACGCCAGCAAAAGGGTCTGGCGGCCGTCGTGGTTCTGCCTGCGTTGACGCAGCTAGCTCAGTCACATGCCGACCGGATGGCGCAGACAAAGCAAATGATGCCTCGGTTTCCAGATGAGACACAGCTCATACAACGCATTGTGAGCGCGGCCCCTCAATTGCAGTGGACCATGTCGCGCATCAACGTTGGCACAGGCAGCACTGCCGCCGCTGTGGTGAAGATGTTTATGGGCAGCGAGCAGACGTCGGCCAATATGCTTTCCGAAAGCACGCACTGTGGCTTTGGCGCTAGTGCTGGCGACAATGGCCAAACCTACTGGGCGCAAATATTTGCCCATGGCCAGGCTGCTGCACCGGCGAGTCAAACATCAGCCGAGTCTATTTCCTCCGCATCGCCAAACACTGTCACGTCCAGCACACCAAGCCAAACACCATCGCTCAATACTGATTCGTCAAGTGCGGCACCATCTACTGCTACACAGACCACCACAGCGCCATCTACTACTGCGTCACCTACTACGACGCCATCCACGACGCCATCTAGTACTGCGCCATCTACGACGCCATCTACGGCGGCACCATCTACTACTACACCCATCACAGCTGTGCCATCCACCGTCTTACCCACCACCCCACTCCCACCCACGCCAACGGTGTCGCCTGTATCGACGCCGCCCAAGTCACCAGCGTCTGCCTCAACCTCCGCTACTACCCACACACCGCCAAAGTCCACGACACCCGTCCAAGCCGACAGTCCGCTAAAGCGTCCGTGGGAATAACAGTGGCACGCTTCACGTTGCACCACCGCCGGTCGCCTGTCTTTTCGTTCTCGCCCGTTCCCGATCTCGTTGTGTGCACATTACATTAAACTCATGGCTACGCCGACCGACACGCTGACCCTGCCGTATGCGGCCGACTTTCATGTCCACCTCCGCCATGGCGATATGATGCGCATGGTAACGCCGACGCTGCGCTCGGGTGGCGTCAACGTCGCGTATGTTATGGTGAGTATGCGTCCGCTTGGCTGTCGGCCATCGGCAGTACGATCGGCCTGTAACTCATGCTGGCTCGCGTGCGCAGCCGAACCTAGTGCCGCCTATCAAGACCACGGAGGAGGCGCTGCGCTACAAGGCTGAGCTGGAGGCTATTGAGCCGCGCGTCACCTATTTGATGACCCTCTATCTGACGCCAGAGCTGACGCCCGAAGAGATTCACAAGGCAGCAGCGGCTGGCATTGCAGGTGCGTTAAGCGATTGCTGCGCCGTGTCGCTAGACTGGATATTAACGCGTGTCCACAACATAGGCGTCAAGTCGTATCCGCGCGGAGTGACCACCAACAGCGATGCTGGCGTGGAGAGCTATGAGATCTACTATCCCGTTTTTGAGGCCATGGAGGCCTGCGGTATGGTGCTCAACCTGCACGGCGAAGTGCCTAGCGACGCTGACAAGGTAGGTGCATGCTTCTGCGTGAACCCTGCATGTACGCGGCGCCGGCTGACCGCCATCACTCTACGGTGTGTAGGGCGTGTGCGTGCTGAACGCAGAGGAAAAGTTTCTGCCGTGGCTGCGCACGCTGCACGAGCGTTTCCCGCGACTGCGCATTGTGCTGGAGCATGCGACTACCAAAGCAGCGGTAGATATGGTAAATCGACAAACTGGCCATCAGTATGCGGCTCTTGCTGATGTAAGCACTTGCGTCGACAGGTCAAGTCGCTGGGCGACACGGTCGGATGCACCATCACGGCGCACCATCTCTGCCTGGTCGTCGACGACTGGGCCGGCAAGCCGCATTCTTTCTGCAAGCCGGTGGCAAAGTACCCTTACGATCGTCAGGCACTGCGGGATGTTGTGAAGGAAGGTGCGTCTAAGTGTTGCCTGTCGTTGCAAACATCTTTACGCATTACTCACGCACAGTGTAGGCCATCCGCGCTTCTTCCTAGGCTCCGATTCGGCGCCGCATACGCGCAACACCAAAGAGTGCGCACAGGCGTGTGCAGGTGTCTACACAACACCCGCACTTGTACCCTACCTGGCTGCGTTGTTTGACGAGCTGAACTGTCTCGACAAGCTCCAGGGCTTTGCCTGCGATTTCGGCCGGCGTTTCTACGGCGTGCAGGCTGGTCTGGATGAGGGTGCGATGACGCTGAAGCGTGGCAACTGGGAAGTACCGAGCGTCTACGCCGCGGCGACAGAGAATGGCTCGCTGGAGGTGGTGCCGTTCAAGGCCGGCCAGAAGCTGGGCTGGCAGCTGCAGTAAAACAAGGTGCACGCTTGCGCATCTTGGGCATGTAGGCCAGCTTGGTGCGCTAGCCAATAAACCTAGTGACATGCACGCATGGGTTATGGCACTTGAAGCACGCGGTATGCACAAAAGGTCTTTGGACAAGCACAGCATTATTCAACATGTTTATTCCAGCAGGGCCACACATGCAATACTAAGTGGCAGTGTATGATCCAGAGGCTGGATGTGCGTGAACAGCGTCATAGGCAGTGGTGGAAAATTACTGCTGTGCAGCGGCACTTGTGCTCGACGGAGCCTGGTAGGCGCGGCCAACGGCAATGTCACGACCGTTCCACACGTGCGTAAGCGGGGCTGTAACCGTCGGCACGCCGTTGTTGTGCGTGACGACCATCGCGTTGGAGTAATGCCACAGTTTGGCGACAACCAGCTCGCCGCGCATCGTGGTCACCTTGTAGTAGCTGGGAATGCCCCGCAACTTGGGGTCTGGGACAGAGAAATTAGGCTTGGGGTAGGTGATGGCGACGTTACCCATGCCAACGAGCGCCGAGGTTTCCGGAGAGTACTGGCTGAAGAGGATGTCGTCGATTTGCGCGTCGTCATTGTAGCTGAACTCGCCCTTGCGGACCAGCTTGTTCTCGCTGTTGTGAAAGAGGATGGCCGTGCGCTGGCCACCAGCACCCGTCTCAAAGCTGTAGGTCGTGCCCTCGGGCTGAATAATCTCAAACTTGGGGCTGACATTGACAAGATCGTTGTCGTTCATGATTGCCAGCACTTGCGGGCTTGCGGACTCCTGCGGCGAAGCCTTCATGGTGCGCTTCACCAGATAGACGTTCGGGTGTGCCGTAGCAGCGCTAGCAAGCGGACCGGCTAGTGCAAGACCTGCGATGGCGGTAGCCACAGCGGTGCCGAATAGAGAGATGAGACGCATGATGTCGGTCGTGAGTCGCGGTTATGCTAAAATGAGCGAATAGATGGTTAGTGTGAGCGGCGGCAAGATATCGTGACAGTCGGCGATGGCAGTGGCGGGGCGGTGCGTAATGTGTGCGATGCACTACGCTAGTCGGGCGACTGCCGGCCTGGATTTTGTACTGTCAGGGGCAGCATAAGCTGCTCGAAGCTAGCCAGCACAGATGCAGTGTATGCGCGACAGATCCACGTGGGTTAAACACAGTGGGTTTGGAAGCGCGATGTCGCACGCCAGAACAGGAAACCGACAATGCGGGACACTAATTAGGCTGCCACGTGTTGCATCATCATTATACCCCATGTGTCCTTTGCCAGAATAGCACCTGTTTACTGAGGCAGATGTAGAGCATCATTTAATGCCGCCGCAAACGTGCACGTCATATGGACAGATACCTATGCGGAGCTAGATGCAGTGGGCCAGGTGTGATATCTAGCCGCATCTGTTCACGTGGCCGCGCCATAAATAACGCATAGGCTATTACCCGGTTCGTCATGAGAACGGAGGTCCTGCAAATCATCGTTGGCGCAGGCCACGTGAGATGCTTCTACTATGCTCATCTGCGGATGCATACCGCGGTGGACATGGTGCGCTTGCTTGGGCCCGCCATAGTAAGCCGATATACCGCATTGGGTAAACCACACATGGTCAAAGTACTGCAACGCCCGGGAACCACCGCCGCTAAGTCGGCCATTCGCGAGAAATTTCGAGAACCGCATCAGAACCCACCTGGCCGTTTGATTGTGCCATTTGGTTCCGCCGGTCGCTATCCATCCCCCGTTGGTAAGCGTTGCAGCATCGAGCATACCAGCAAAAAAGCGTAGCTGCACTACATTTTCTCCACCACAGACGCAGTTACCGAGACTCATGTGCCACGCTGATGGTTAACCTCCCTGTTGCCATATGTACCCGTTTTTATAGGTGGTGTTTAGGGGGCATT
Source organism: Thamnocephalis sphaerospora (assembly GCA_003614735.1). Lineage (NCBI taxonomy): Eukaryota > Fungi > Zoopagomycota > Zoopagomycetes > Zoopagales > Sigmoideomycetaceae > Thamnocephalis > Thamnocephalis sphaerospora. The sequence goes on along the minus strand of KZ992471.1, from coordinate 1,711 downwards.
TAACGTACAAACCAAGTCGCGATGCGCACTAGCATCGACCAAATGTATGGAAACTACTAAATACGCAAAGTACGCACAGAACGAAAATGATGGTTCAGACGCCTTGCGCAACAAGCACGGGCATTTATTTGCTCTAACAAGTATCTTTAGAGGTTGAAAACTCGCGCTCTGCTAAAGCAGCGGCAAATGAAGATCAAGACGTGACGTTACGCTGCCTTGATAGCGCACGACCGTACACCTTCCTCGGAAGACTCCTTTAGGATGCAGGTTCGGGGTTTGCCCTTGTGCTCAACACTAATTTCAATATCCTTTCCATCATTCACTCTGTACAAATCCACTATGTACTCCTCGCCATCTTCGCCGCTCCTATAGAGTGGAATCAAATCCACGAAAGCAGACATGGTAACACGCTCGACTATCTCCAGTACCGTTTTCTCGCCGCTCGACGTCGGGGTGTCCAAAGTAAGGCTGACATAGCTACTCTCTTTAAGCTCGTCTTTCAAAGCGCTCTCTGTGGCCTTTAAATATACATCAAGCGGAGGGTGAGTTGCAGCGGCGGCATCTTCCTGCGGCATTGGAGTTGCCAGCGTGAGGAGTGGCTGTGCGAGGGCACAGAAGGCGAGTGCGAGCTGAATGTAGTTGCGCATGGTGTCTTCTGCAATTGAGAATCGGTGGTTGGCGAGAGCAAGTCTGGTGCTGCCGGCAGCAAGTGAACTAGTGTCGACTGTATGAAAAGGGTCAAAGCCTATGCTGTGTAGAGCTGTGTAGAGATGATTGGTGCTGTGTTGGTATGATCGTATACTAGCATCGACAATAAAAGGCTGTATTTATACCATTCGGAGGGATACGCTACACGGAATGATATTGACCTGTGCCAGCTATCGAGATTACCCATGCGTGCTGTAAAGTGACTGTCTCATCCATACAAAGATGAAAGTGCCACGAGCTTTGGAAACGTCGCTTCCGGAATATTGTTTCACCCGTGCAAAGGTGAACGTATCACGATCTTTGGAGATATTGCTCCCGGAATATCGTTTCAACTCGGTATATTAGGAACACAGATGGCGTATGGCTGATGAGAACAAGCAAGCGCATATAGTAGAAGGGCGGGCATGATTGTGATAGTTAGTAAAACCGCGTGCACTAAATGCTGTTTTGGCAGGCCGCACAATAATAAGCCTCTAGATGATAGATGCCGGGGTGGTTATGCACACCATGCACGCCGTGTGTGCAGTGCCGAAATCGACAAAGTGTCAGAAAGGGGGTGTTACAGTGTCACAAAGCGCTGCAACATGTTCGTGTTACATTTGCATTATTCATGCGGAAGCTTCAGCGATTGGCGAGCTGTAACGTGCGACTACTGTAACGACATGGCTATTGAGCATTCTACCGCCAATCGCAAGCTACGCGCGTGCCTGCATCGGACAATACTACTATTCGCGACCACTACTATCTTTAGCGCAACACAGAAGCCTCTACATCAGGCCACTCCGTGTTTCAACACCGCGCGTAGCGAATACTATCCGAAACAGTATCTCCGATCAGTACCCCGCAATGTCGTCACTACCCCCGCGTACTACCGCTGACTACTATTATATAAGAGCCCGAGGATATGCATCCACCGGGGAATAAAGATCCTCCTATGCCTGATCTCTTGTGACCTGTCAAGGGGACGGTCCACTACACTGCCGCTTAGCCGATTATATACCGC
>KZ992470.1:0-49820 GCA_003614735.1 Thamnocephalis sphaerospora | reverse complement strand
ACTGCATGCGCTCCCAGCCACTCCAGTACTGATGCTGCGCTCATGGGCAATGTCGAGCTTTAGAATCAAGTGGCGACTGACAATACAGTTGGAAAGTGTAGTAACAAAAGGTGGAAAAAACACGATGGATATCAGCGCTGGCGGAGAGTGGTGTGAATTTGTTTGCTGGCTAGCGCGCTATGACGTCCAGATCCTTAGAGTCAAGGCACCAATGGCCCATACTTATTGTATAGGAACATCATGCAAAGAATCTTCGGATGTTGCCGCCAATAAAATTGTATGACCAATTCGGCGCATGGGTGGTGTATTGTACCTTTAAAGCCTAGAACCATCCGCTCTAACAATTGCTAAAACGGTAGTGTAGCCACTATATGCATGGCGCCGGCGGTAATGGGTTGACCGTACAATCGAGCGCTTCGTGCGCCCTTGAAGCTGGCCATCCCTAGGAGTGCGGTTGGTTAAAACAAAGACCCCTGCCTAAAATGGCGTTATCACATGGCAACATATATCCCTTACAGGCTGTGGTGTGCGGCGCAGGCAAACGCGAATGCAGTGTCTGTGCATCCTTACCTTTCAACTGCCCGTTATAGCCCGGCAAAGCAAATGAACGACGATTGGATGGCATCCCAACTATTGCTCAGTTGCCCGATGGACATACCTGGTGCTAGAGCACAGGCTCGCGTGGCAATCTACGTTCCGCTGCACCACCAATTGTGTCTACAACCTTCACTGGCTTTAATTTATCCAGCTCCCATGTATCTAGCTGCATTTTTGAATGCCGGCAATAAAGTCGGGTTATTTGTACTAGCCGGTGGTGGTGATTATTCTCTCGTTAGGATGGTAGTGTATTCTGCAAAGAGCCGGCAAGCGTGCGCCACTAATGCTGCCTAGCCACGCAACAGTATTCCGTGACATCGGGTAGTTGTAAACATTAAATTCTGTTACCGAGCACTGCTGGCTTGAGGGAATGTGCCATAATTCTTAAGCTTGCCTCAACCCGTCTGCTCTTACGAGGACAGGCGTTAGAACGCCCAGCCTGTTTGAACTAGTGGCAAAGTTTCTCTACAACTTATCAAACTATTGTGCGTGCATATCAAGTATTCCGAAAACATTTGCGGATGTCGCTGAAAAATCTGCTTCATTTAAGGGCGTTGCGAGATCAGACAACACACATTTTGGTACGCGGAGGGGCGCCCTGCATCAACAAAGCAGATACAGAGACGCATCAACTTCTCAAAAATATACAAATCATCCTTAGCAAGCTTGATTTTTGCGTGTGGCGAGTGCTAGAAAACGCTGCCAAAAGAGCATACAGCACATATATACACGTAGAAAAAGCTTTTCAAGGTCTTGCTGCAACTCTGCATCAAAGTAATCGGTGCTAGCGATTGCTAGACGTGGGTGATCTTGACGGGGTTGTGGGTGACGCGACTTGGCAGATGTAAAGTGGCACGCTGCGGGTGACCTGATGAGGTCGACGTGATGTGGCAAATGAAACACGAGAGTGCACTGTGAGAGGAAGAAATAAGACGGAAAATATGCACGTTACTCTGCCTACGCGTGGTGGTGACGTCTAGATGGCTACGCCGCTGTGCGCATATCGATGGTGGAGATAACAGGCTGGTGCGTCTGTAGAGGTGGACAGCACGGCGGAGGATGATTGATCCAGTTCCCGGCGGCGACAGCAGCGTCCAGCATCTCTGTCCTGTCCTTACCATAATATACTGTCCGCATCCAGGGCAATAAAAGGCCACTCACATTCTACCTATCGCATGTGTCCCGCGATGCATGTACGACGGGCGCGAAAATGCAACGTTTGAAAGGCCGCACAACTCACGGGCTACTTGAAGCGTGTGGTAGAGCATCATGCACTCTTTTCCCGCACAAGCGTTGAAAGGAGCATCTATGATGCTTTGCAAAGTGGTTTAGCGAGCTTGTCCAATACCATTTATAAAGTAGCTGCAAAATAGCCGTATTTTTCTACGCTCCACCATTATTGTCTGCATTGGCGCCAGGTACGCGCGCTGTACCTGCGGCTGTATATCGTCAGCATCAGCCGACCGCCGTACACATTGCTCACGCACCTTCTCTCCAAAACCGCCAATGCTTGTACTGTGTGCCATGTAGCGCGCGCGCTGTGTCTAACAGTCTCATAGATTGCCGAAACTCGGCATGCTGTAACAGGCCCAGATAGTGCAGACAGTGCGGGTAACTGTATTATATGCAGTAGGTGAGTACGCTGTTACCGCGGCCCACTCGCCGCCTCGCCATGCCATACACGACAAACTTTGCATACTCTGGCTTTCGCCAGTATGCAAGATACTCCAGATAGGCAACAAAACACGGATCGTCAAAGTAGTCCTGCTGCGCAAGATCTGCTGCTCGTCATCAGCGCGTGTTGCCGTGTCCGCATCGCTGTCGTCACGTACAGTGCAGGTAAAAGGGGTTCGCCAGGCTCTGTACAAACTCCAATTCCAGCTCAAATCGTTCGCGCGACGGGTCTTCGCCAGCACCCGTCTGCGTTGCAGGAGTAGCAACAGATTCACCCTCGGTGTGCATTGCGGCGTGACAGCTGATGAGGGTGGCAGAGGAAATGGGAGATGTTTGTTGGCAAAACAAAGTGTGTCACACAATATAGCGCCCCTAAGCACGTTTGGCCTCAGGCAGAAAGAATGGCAGGGCATACTGGCAGCAACAGCCAAGACAGCTTGGGACACCATGCACAGAAGCATTTGGAAAGGCCGCTGCAAGGCGGTGAATTGTACTATTAGGACATGAACCGCGTTGAGCGGCCAACATCAAGCGCAAGCGCTACCAACTCGCTCAAGAGACATGTGCAATACGCTGATCCTTGTTGCCACTTACGCGGGCTTGTGTCGACGAGAAGGCGATGCAAGTCGGCCGATTCCGGACTACAGTTGACCTTCGCAAGCACCGCGAAACAGGGGCACGTAAAGACGTGACAGTTAACTCGGCGTCTGCTCGCAAAGGTAGAGTTAGGATGCGATTTCGCTTATACACTGTATCACATGATAGCGTGGCCCATGCGAGCAAACAAAACCGTAAAGCCGAGTGCTCCTAATCAAGCGATGCACACCAAATGCCGGCGGCCTTGCACCAACGTACATTAGTATTTTGCTCCTTACGTTTGCTGACAGGCTGGTACTTTGAACAGCACTGAGCTAGTGGCAGGCAGCACTCAAGCATCTAGATGTCGATATTAGCGCAAGCGGGGTAACTGATACATGTCATCAGCTCTAGTCAGCTAACTGATACTCGATATTCGGCAACACACACGTTTCTTTGCACACGTTTGCTACTCTTGCAAGTGTCTACGGATTGGGGCATCAGGAGCAATCTGCATTGGCATTACACGTGTCACACTTGGGCTCACGCACGCCAGATGCAGCACCACTGATAACAGTGGGCGGTGACGGCTAATACTATTAACCGGACACAGCCAAGTCTTTAAGCTAGCGGATAGACATTGGACAGCCGTACGCTTCAGTTCAAAACTCGATGGTCTAAACCATTCAAGGCAGGCGACTGATGGGTAACTTGCTATTACACATGTATGCGCCATGGAATGCGCCCATACAGCGCGGTTTGCGCATTCCATTGTTGGCGTAACCGAGCCGCCTTTGTTGAATACAAGTAGAAACGATTTGCTAAATGCGTCTCATACAAGATTTCATATGCGAGATTGCGCGCTTATGGCGGTGTTTGTGATATTGTTAAAGATCTAGCAAGTAAAATCCACGTCACGCAAATCAGCACTGTCTCCGCTATGCGCCGTGACGATGCTGTCAAATTTACTTGGCGGTTTTGTGTCACATTGCCGCCGCACTGCCATGCTATAACCATTGGATTTTCGCCATACTAGGTGCTGTAGCAAAATGTTACAGTCGCAGTCGCATTCTATTTTTGTCCGCAAAAGATTTGTAGCCGATTCATACATAACGCTGCATATGTCTAGCGTGGGCACACCGGTTAAACGTCCATGTGCAATCAATGATATGTTGCGTAAAGCAGTGGTCCAAGTATACGTGACAATTGAATGAAAGCCAGTAGGATTTCTTGGCGCTAAGGCCTGCGTGTCAGTGATGCTCATTTTTAGCATTATACTTAAAACTCGAGAATTCGCTAGCTTGGTAGCCTGTCGCGATCCTTGGCAACAGTCGACACACCGTCTCCGCCAGATTCTATGGCGCTGCGTCCATTGCAGACGTTCACGTGCGTTGCATCAATACATTTGACGTCAATATGCCTTTACTCTCGTACCCCGTACGTTATCCTAAGCAAATAATAAATTGCACCCCACCGTGCACGATAGCGCCGTACCGCTTACCATCAACCTTCACACCTACTTGCAATTGGCCTACTGTAGCCCAAACTGTTGAGTCACAGCTTACCGTGCCATATCTGTCTTGAAGTGGCGCACCACCGACGTTGTCATACCGTCAAGAGCCTTCACAACAATAGCATTGCTACTAGTGTTGTATTGCGCATGCTGTCATCGACATAGGCACCAAATTTTTGCATATATCCGACTGCAGGCTCAGTCTTGTAGCTAACATCACCACCGCTCATCATGAACCGCTGTTTTCTTCGCCCTTCCTTGACACCAAAAAAGCCCTTGGCTGCTTTTCTGGTTTGTAACTTCATTACTATATGTTACGTTGCCTTCCTGAATAGGATGACCTTTTGTCACGCATCTCAGGACAGCTCTTCTCAATCTGCCGCATCTCTAACAACCGTCGCTGACCAGACTATATCCGTTTTGCGCGAGTCAATCAGCCCGGACGCACAGTTATCCTCGGCATGTCTGCTTACGCTAAGATCACCAATTGTACGGCCAGCGTGCGTCGTGGCACATCCAATGCAGCGCGATGCTACTAAACTGGATAAGGCTTGTCGCGCTCCTCCCAGTACCCATGAGACTGGACGACGCTGCACACGCGCGCAGGCAGTGCGTGCGCTGGGCAAGATTCAAGAAGCATGCACATCTGAGCTGATGCACAAGCAAAAGGATGTATTTCGTATCTATGCGGCCTGATATGCATACCCGCTTGCTGTAAACGTGCTTTGCACGAGGAGTGTCGACAAAAGTCTGTGCAACCCATTTTCCCCATCCTTGGCTGCTCACAGCAAGGCCGGCGCTCCTGTGTGCAGTGAGTGCACCCGCCGGCAGGCGCATCTCGTGTACAACTACCACACCGGCCATGTCAGTCTTGTGCCAGCTGGTGATCTGCTAAAAGACTGGCACAAGCTCAGTTCAAAAATAGCTGACCATTGCAACTTTAAACTGCATAATGTGTCCACGCCTGGTCACTACGTTATCGTCGGCAGCTACATCCAGATCCTGCGGCAGCTCGACTACCCGTGGATCGAGTGGCTCGTCGTCTCTCTCTGCGCATGGGTGGTTCTGGTGTTTTTCGCGCTCATGTAGACACCAGCATCATGACCAGTAAATCATTTTCATTGACCTCTGTCACTGCCACACCAACACGCCCGACACATTTGGCAGTGCGCTGAGCAGGCCATGGGTGTGAAGCAGACAAACTGATAAAGTCTTTTGCAGGGTAGTGGGGGCGATGCTGATACGCAATCTCCGACGTGGCGCTTTACCTGGCACCATGGCGCTAGCATGCAGTGCGACGACGTGGCTTGCGCCAGTGATAGCGCTCCTCTTCCTTCGCTAACCCACTGCCATCAAAGGAAACGCAAAGGCACTGGCGCTGTTGATCTATAACGTGCCAGCGCTCATGTGCAGCGCGTGCATGATTACCTCTTTACCCTTACCTCGTCACATGCCCCGCCTTTTCTGCGCGCACGCTGTTTATCCATTTACAACAAAAGCCAGGCGTTCTTCTGTCGTGGCTGCGGCTGTACAACGTCCAGCTCTTTATTCTAATAGTCCGCTCACCTCCAAGGCTGCTGGCATTGTCGCCGACCCTGGCAATCGCGCTTGTCGTCCTTGTCCGCTTGCACCTGATCACCGGTGTCAACAGCCACCAGGTGGTCGCTGAACCGTGCATGGTCGCTGCTAAAGTTGCAACAATCGCTGCCTGCGCAAGCATACTGGCAGTTACCGGGTAAATACCTTTCCAGAATGTGGAGGTGGCGAGTGCCTTCTCTGCCTGCGCCTGCGTTGGCACCAGCCTTTCGCGCTATATTTGGCCGCGAGAGCCGCTGGCTTCTGCGGTAGACGCCGCAGAGGAATCTCGCACAACAGCGTCGACTTGCACCTATGCCTTGGCTGGTCCATGCTGGGCTGCGTGGCACACCGACGTGCGCGCGCTAAATCACCGCAGCCTTACTGGTGAACAGTGCATACGCTGCTGCGACTGCGACTCTGCCCGCTTGCGCCGGCTGGATGGTGATAGGTGGCGGCTGCCCCTTGCATCAACTCTCTTGCGCTTAATGTCGCTTCCTCGGCGCTTGCAATCCCACTCAGTCTTTGCTTTGTTAGCGCAAACACCGTCGTAAGCTGAGTGTGGGCTAGAGGAGCGCGTTTTATCCGCTGCCCTACTCCGCCCTTCCGTATTCACATCCAGCGCCTTGTCTACGCTCCGCCGCTGCAAACGCTTAATCGCATCGCGTCCATGCTTCGCTTAGACCCCTGACCTGGCCAGCAATCCTCTGAGAACGCCATCATGTGCTGCTCGGCAGCCAAGTGGAAGCGCGAGGAGGTGCCGGACCATAAATTCGACTTTGTGGATGTCAACGATTTCAAGGATGGCTCGTTAATCCGCCGCTTTCTCTATCTTGTCCTGTTTGCTCTAATCATCAAAAACATCCTCGTCATCGCTGCCGACGTGTGGACGGCTTATTTGCTCATCAGATTCAACAACTGGTCTCGGTCCATCAGCAACCCGGATCTGCTAAAGTATGGTCGATGGGTCTTTTTTGCCTCTATCATTTTCTCGTTTCTGCTTATCCTTTGGGAGCTGCGCAAGACAGCCCGCATTGTCAAGAGCCGCGACATTGCCTATGCCTACACCTGCAATGGTGCCTATCGCTTCTACTCCATCCGGTCTTACGCGCACTTTTGCCTTTTTGCGCAGATCAACAACTCGCGCCGCAAAACAGACCGCATCGCCTTTTTCGTCTACTTTACGCTCAAAGGTATGCAGCGATCGTAGCTATAGGCTGTGCAGCTAGCGCTAGCTAACGTAAATGGCACACGTAGGATGGAAACGCTTCCTGCTTGCCGAAGCACCACGCCAGGTGGTAAACGGCATTGCGCTTTTTAACGTCTACATTATCAACGGAAGATTTCAACCGACGAGATTCTACGACAACGGCTCAGATCTTATGGCGCGCATTTCGTTCGCACTCATGTCTTTTACGTTCTGTGTCTGGGCCATTTCCGCCATTCTGCTGCTGATTGCAGGCGTCCTTTATCTACCGTTGCTCTGCCAGATTCGTGGCAATCTTAAAGAGTATGTCTGCCACAAGATTGACAAACGACTGGCCGAGCTGCTACGCAAAAAGTCGCGCCAGCGCATCCTCGAGGAGCGCCGCGAGCAGTTCCGCATACGGCAGGAAATGGAGGCGGCAGGCATGGAAGCGTCTTTGCCAGCGCGCGAGCCAACCCTGCCGCAGGTGGGCCACTTTGATCTGGAATCGGCAAAGGCGACTTCTGCGGCCGCCTATCCTGGAGGCCAGTCACAGCTGTCGCCAGCAACCTCGCCCCAAGCCTATGAAAAGTCGTTGCCATCGCCCGTCGGCAGTCAGTTCAGTCTGCCACCTCCAAATGTGCCATATGGCCGACCACCAAGCAGCATAAACCATGGCCAATATCGCCGGGATAGCATCACCTCGGAGACATCTGGCTATAGCCAGCCACGCTATGGTGTTGGCGCACAACAGCAGCCGCTGCCGCCACTTGCCGACGAATCGCGTTACGGCAGCGAGTATTCAGCAGGCACTGCTTATGGCGCCGGCTCACATGCCTACCCGCCTCCGCCGGAAAGCGCAGGATCGGACAGCCACTATGCACAGCGGCCGCCCTCCACCTTTTACCGACCCCATGGCGCCTCCTCTGCCAACTACCGCGAGAGAGTGGGCCGAGTGACGAGTGCGACCTATTCAAGCACAACCATGGGCACGGGCAACGGCGGCGACAACGAAGGCGATGACGACGACGAGCCAGCAATTAGCCGATACAATGATCGTGGTCGGTACACGCACCACCACCAAACACCGCCCCATCTCTACCATCCTGGCGGTGCCGCATCATCACTAGCTGGCCCTCAGGGCGCGTCCACACGCCCCGCTCATAGCCAGGCACCGAACTGGCGGCAGCAGCAGCGACGGGGCAACCCTTCGGCCAGCGGTGGCGGCAACGGCGGAAATATTCATTTTTAACCGCTTTAGCATTTTAAATGTACCTATGCTATGCTCTATCAGCCACGTTGTTTTTGTACATACGCGCTTATCTCCCTTCTGGCATTGTTTGCTGGCTCGATGGCTGGACTCGGGATGCGCCGTGCCCAATGCATGCGACGTTTGCTAGCCACATGTATTTTATTCATGCAAATATGGCCGCACACCTGCGCAGTGCTGGTGGCACGCAGGAATGCGCCATTGCCTACTTGCGCTTGGCCGACGCACCGCTCTTGCGCTCGCCTTGTATGGTTACAACACACCTACGTGCGCCGCCATGGTTTCTATGCTCGCAAAGCCAGATGCCTTGCCATGTGCCCAGTGCCAGTCTGCCGTCGCGCACAGGGATGTTGAGCGAGCAGCCAAACAGCGAACTTTTAACGTGTCCCGGCTACGTGACACCGCAGCAGTGCACAGGGTTCATGAGTGACTGGCCAAGCGACCGTTCATACGCGCCGTCAACCCACCATATCATCCGGCCCCTCATCCGTGTGCCTATAGGGTGCATCCTCGGGCGCAATACGGTTCATGATCATCTCCATGTCCCGTCGCACATCCGAGTCGTAGTTTTCGTTGATGGTAAGCGAGGCGCTGCTGTGCTGCAAAAAGATATTGGCCATGCCTACGCGAAAATCGCCTAGTTCGCTCAGCTGGCTGAGCAATTCGTCCGTGACTAGATGCATGCCGCGCGGCCTAGCACGGAATTGTATGGTTGTCTGATACCAAGCCATGGTGTACTAGGTGAGAAAAGAGAATTAGGCGAAAGTGAGTGAAACTGTCAGCGATAGGATCAACATGACAGCACACCTGTCAGCACACGCGTCATCCACCGTTGCCATCTGTTGTCTACTGCTAGCATCCCATCGACGCCGCCTTACCGCGTATACTCTTGGCGCAATCTCTCTAGCACGCGATCATCACCTTCAACACGCGATTCCCCATCGTTGCACCCGCTATCCATTGTCATGTCTGCGTCAGCCAACAGCGGTGCTGCCGATAGCCAGAAGCAGCAGCAGCAGCAGCAGCAGGCCAGCGAAACAGAGAAGAAGCAGCTGCCACAGCTGGGCGCACTGGAGGAGGACGATGAGTTTGAAGAATTCACTGCGGAAGGTAAGCCGCTGTAGGTCTGGCGGGTAAGACATGGTGTATAACATGTGCTCGCATTGTTGCCAGACTGGAACGAGAATGAGGAGGATGCAGAGGATGTGCAGCTATGGGAGGACAACTGGGACGATGACGACGTAGAGGACGAGTTTGCTCTGCAGCTTCGGTAGGTGGTGGCGGTGGTGGTGGCGGCGCCGATGGACAGTTGGGACAGCGCTGTAGACGATGCAGGCGGATCTCCATGGCGAATGCTTTCAGTCGGTCTCAGTGCTGACCGCGGCGTTCGCATCTGTACACGATAGCAACGAGCTAAGCAAGCAGTCGCAGCCGCAGCCGATGGCAGAGTAGCTGCCTTACCGATCCTTGGAGATGCCGTTCTCTGTATCTGCGTTGATGTGTGCGTGCATGCGCGTGCATGTACCCTGGCGCCTACGCCTGTTTACTGTGGCACTTTACTGGCGCACCAAGCCATTGGTGGGCATCGCGCCACGAAGCAATAGTCAAACGTCGACCTTTGCAGCTGTACGTGCATAGTAGCGTGTCAGCATACGTGTATATTGGTGATTTGGTGGGCCTTGCGCAGCCGTACGGATGGTAAAACGAGCATCTTTAGCTGCAGGCGACAAAGACGAAAGCGAAGGATGATGTACAAGCACGAGAGCGTGCATAGCCAAATGCTGGGAGGGGTGAGGTTTTAGAGGTAAATCACGCTGGCTGCTGCCTTGCGCAGTCGGTTCATGACAGCCACGCCGGCGCCCTGATCGGCTACACCCTCGACAAGGATCCAGCGCACACCTGGCTGTACGTCCAAAAGGCGGAGTCCGTCAAACAGCCGACGGGCCACCACATCTGGACGTGTCCAAGGACCAAGCTGCCAGCGACGGATGTAGTCAGGCCAGCCAGGCTCGGTCGTCAGCGTGTCGGCATCTTCCAGCGTGTCTGTTGCCGTTTCTGCCGTCTTGTTGCTTGGCACGGTGGGTGCATCGACCGTGAGTACACCCACTAGATGCGACGCGTCTCCTGTTTTGCGGTGCAGACGGTCGGCTTCGGCCAGCAAACGTGCACGCAGCGCCTGGCGCTGGATCGTTTCCGTTTCGAGTGTGATCGACTGGTCCGATGCTGCATTTACCGGCGGATGCAGCTCAAACAAAATCACCGGAGCACGTGGCGAGTAGTGGCGATACTTCATGCCGGGCGTCGTAGGCGCTGCTTCAAGCTGACCGTCGGTAAAGTCGCGCTTGTAAAGGAGAACGTGTTCAAAGGTGGGATGGCCAAGCTGGCGCAGATCCGCATCCGTGACACCACCAGGTCGAAGAATGGCCGGTGGGCGACGAAGGCAGTCAAGCACGGTTGACTCTACGCCTACCTGACAGGCGCCTGCGTCGAGGATCAGCGGAATACGGCCATTTAGGTCGTCATAGACGTGCATAGCACGCGTTGGCGACGGACGACCCGAAGTGTTTGCAGAGGGGGCCGCCAGTGGTAGGCCAGCCCGAGCAATAAGTGCCCTTGCTACCGGGTGTGCGGGCAGTCGGACGCCAACGGTAGGCCGACCGCAGGTAACAGCATCGGGAATGCTTGGGTGCCGCGGTAGGAGCAACGTAAGTGGGCCTGGCCAGTGGCGACGTATTACCAGACGCATACTAGCTGGCAGGTGAAGAGGAGCCAGGGCACGGTCCAGCTCGTCCTCCTTCTCACTGGCAGCCGTAGACGCCACATCCTCGGGTCCCGTCCACATCGACACCACTTTGGCAAGCATCTGCAGCGACGAAACGTGTACAATCAACGGATTATCGCCAGGTCGTCCTTTGGCGCGAAACACGCTGCGTACGGCGTCGGCGTCCAATGCGTTGGCAGCCAGACCGTAGACCGTTTCCGTTGGCATGGCCACCAGGGCGCCATCACGCAGCAGACGAGCGCCTTCCTCAAGTGCGCGCTCGCTTTCCGGATCGGCGCACTCTACAGCATCGGATAGGATACCATCCGGGAACGCCAGGGCAGATGCGTTAACCTTGCACACACGCGTCTCCACAACCGTGTTCATGGGCGGCAGCGGAGGCAGTGCCGGCTGCAGCGGTGCTAGCACTGCATCGCCATCATTCTGCAGCATCAGCGCTGGCTGCGTTGTTGGAGAAGACGCCGTACGCAGTGCGATGGCCGCATCGTTGTGGGCCGTCATACTGTCGTCTAACGAACGTCCAACACTAGCGATGCTGGCCGTACAGATATACTTTGCCGTCGTCGCAGCAGCGATCACAGCGCGCAGACTGCTCCCACTTGTATTCCTGCACGGGCGCCAATGGTGGTTTGCAGCAACGGCAGACGCGGTTGTACCGATGCACGCTCGTCGTGCGTGCACCAACAAGACCGACAGGCGCGCCGTTGTGACTGTCGGCAGGCAGCCGTGAAGAATTGCGGCGCGTTCCCAAGCAAGCCCTTGAGCTGGTAGCGTCTGCACCAACGAGCGTCGCCTGATGACGGCGGCACCGGCTGCGCTTGCGCTGTTGCGGGCGTAATGCAGCGACTACTTGCGCTACACCGTCGTCTGTCAGCGTCACAGTCCAAGCCGTCCTATATCCAGCGGCAGACGTAGCAATGTGGCTGCGCTCAGGGGACGATCTCGGGCAGGCGTGCGGGCAGAAAAAAAAGAAAAGAGCGCCAGGCAAATCGCCGTCAGTTCGCTCGGCTCAGATTATCGCCTCTCTCCACCGCCCGAGGTCTGGTATCGCCAGCATCGCCGCCGCAGCCTGTGGATAGGCCCACGTGCCTTAATCAGGACGATGCATACTACGTCAGAACTACATCAGCTATCTAAATAGCGGCATGCCCCGCGCCATGACCAGCAGTACCCTTGATTGTGTGCCCTGGTAGTAGTGAGCGAGACACTGATGTTTAATCTATCTCCATCGACAGCATAGCTGTGATTGGTAGAGACAACTAGGACGATTAAAGACACGCGGCTATCACAGCGTACATCACAGCACCCACGACGCGCTTTAAAGAGGCAAGGCACCAGACACCGCCGCTCCTCATCTCGCTATTGCTCCTTTTATTGCTTCTGCTCCTCCTGCGGCTGTCTCAACACTGCCGCGCCATCCTACACGACTGCTGCATACGACAAAGTGCAGTAACACGCTTCAACTCGCACGTACATACCCTACTGCCGTCCGGCCGACTCAATGATGACCCAGGAAGCGACGCAGAATGGCCAGCAGCTGCACCCGCGCATTACCTTTATTGGCGGTGGCAACATGGCCGAGGCAATTCTAGCAGGCCTGCTGCGCAAGGGCCATCCGACCGATCGCCTGGTGGTGTCCGAGCCGATGCCGGAGCGCCAGACCTATCTGCGCGAGCACTATCCCGAACTGGCGGTGCACAGCGACAACACAGTCGCCTCTGCCGACGCCGAGCTGATTGTTTTGGCCGTGAAGCCCGGTGTAGTACCAGCAGTCCTGGCAGGAATCCGTGACATTGTGGCACGCAACCAGGCGGTGCTACTGTCGATCGCCGCAGGCGTTCGTCTGACCGACATGGAGCAGTGGCTACGCGGTGACGATCACGCTACTCTGCAGCCGGCCATTGTCCGCTGCATGCCCAACACGCCGGCGCTGGTGGGCCACGGCGCCACAGGCCTCTACGCCAATGCCAATGCTTCTCCCAAGCAGCGCGCGGCCGTGGAGACGGTGCTTCGCGCCGTATCGGGCGCTCTGTGCTGGGTGACCGAAGAGTCGCAGCTGGATGCTGTGACGGCTGTGAGCGGCAGCGGACCAGCCTACTTTTTCCTCCTCATGGAGGCCATGGAGGAGGCAGGCGTGCAGGCAGGTTTGCCGCGTGATATAGCGGCCAAGCTTACGGCGCAGACTGCGCTGGGTGCCGCACACATGGCTCTACAGAGTGACGACAACACGGCGGAGCTTCGGCGGAAGGTGACCTCGCCCAACGGAACCACCTACGCTGCCATCACGCACATGGAAAACGGCAATGTGCCTGAGACACTACGCGCGGCCGTACGCGCGGCAGCGGATCGCTCGGCTGAGCTAGGCGAAGAGCTAGGCCGCTCTAAGATGTAAACGTCATTTGGTCGCCATTGTCTGCTATTGAAGCCCTCATACTATCATCGTCGCTCTGGTCCTACGGGCAGCGCACCCTTGCATACCCTGCTGCTGGTGTACGCCACCACTTTCTTCATATACACGCCATCTGCAATACACATGTTACTTGCACACTAATGATCTGCTTGTCCTGCTACGCTCCGTTAATCTGCTGCCGAGTGAATTAGCCACATGATTGCACACATAATCGCGCGCTATTTTGCCAATTACAATGATAATGGGTATGCTGCTTTGTGTGAAGCGTGGGCTCAGCGGGCAGCGATTGTCCAACTGCAGCGGTGATTCTTTCAAGACTACTTGGGTGAATGGCACGGAGAAGCCAGAGCTGCGAAAGGAATACAAGCTCACTCGCTGCCGAAACGGTGGCGGTGCCGCGTTTGTATAGCGTCAGGCAACTTGGAGTGCTGATCGTTATGTCTTTAGGCGTTTTCCAGGATGTTTTTTCATGCTTGGTTCCTGGCACCTGCTTCAGGTACTCATTTTCATACCTGGTTTCTTGGCATTTGCTTTACCGCGGATAGCGTATCGGCTTTTGCGCCTACAGGTGCTCATCTTTGATAAATCTAGGCCTCATTTTGGCAACCTGGCGCGTGCACTGTCTATATACCTACGTAGGACAACATGGTAAGAACCGGTCGGTGTACACGTCATCTGCATTGGGTGAATGGGCCTATAGTGCCGATAGTATGCTCTTGCAGTATTAGGATGCATGTGCACCAATGATCCACAACGCTCAGCGTTGTAGACGGTTACGACTGGTTTATAAGTGTGTGTGCCGCCCGACTGCGTGTTCTAGCTTTTACCTGTCGTCGTCATCTACGTCTTTCCACCTACCTTTATCCACGTCTGTGTAAAGTGCTCTCTGCAGTCAAGATCCGCCTTTATATTATCATCTGCTTACAGTGGCCAACACCAGCTTTTCCATAGACGTTGGTTCCCGGCGACTTGGCAAGTTATAGGTGCACTACACGGCGCCGTAGGCTAGCCATGAACTTTACACCCTGTGGCGGGTATGTCCGCCAAGGCCTTGCTTCTGTGGCATTCAGTCACATAAGGACGATGGCACGACGACTGCTTGGCAGAAATAGTAACTATTCGACATTGGCGCCCACCGACTACACATCAGTGTCCCCTTACAGCTATCCAGGTTATGACGACGAGCCAGGCAGTTGGTTTAGCACTGTGAGGGGGTGGCTGAATGGCACAGTGGCCAACACCATCGTCAATGGCATCAACATGCTGCCATATCTCATGAACTCACTCTCGCGCTGGAGAGCGACCATTTCCACCGTTGGTATCGTTGGTGCAATACTACAGCTGGTAAGTCGCATTATTGCTGCGCATGCACCAATCTGTGGCTGACATGCATACTTGTATTTCACTCGTAAAAGCCAAACCCATTCCAGGAGCCACTGGAGTTTATGGTAAAGCTAGTCCTCATCGCAGTCCTGATACACTTTCACTAAGTTGGCGGATAGGCCACGTAATTGCACTTTCCAATAAAGCTGTTGATTCTACAACTGCATACGTGTGCCTTTGGGAAATACGATACATCAATGGCCATTAACCGCATAATACAGCAGGCGTGTGCGTGTGTTACAATAGCAATCCGTCCCAGCACGTGCGATACAGCAGTCACGTGGCTGCTGTAAGGCATCTGGTATTGGCTCTACCGTGCGCTGAGCAGCAGCAACGAATGCTCCATACCTGCGACCGTTCGTCGATACAAAGCGCCGTAGGTACATGGTAGGGATGGGCATGGGTCTGCAGGCGCTGGCGGACCCAGTAACAAATGGCAGTGGCAGCAAGTGCTGACGCACGTCACAGCCGCCGCACTGTCGCCAAGAAGTATCGCCGCCATTCACGTTCCATTGTGCTTATCGCCACCTGCACCCCAACCTTTGCCTCTTACCGCCATCTGTCGTTGCCCTGTATCCTCCAGCCGCCTCACTGTCTGCACTGCGCCATCAACGCCTTTTGTGCAGCATTGTCTGCTACTACAATTCGCCATGCATCCCCTTCTTATTCGCGGGCTCATCGCGATGGGCGTTGCCGGGGTGATAGCATTGGCTGCCGTTCTAAAGGGCATGCCCAAGGCTGACGGAGAAGACGGAAACATTGGTGGTGGCAACGGTACGTCTGGTGGCTCAACGTCGAGCGGCTCAAGGCGTCGTCGCCGATCTAGTGATGCGTCGGCGAAAGGCAAGGCCGCTGCCACTGGCGCCAGACACTTTGACGATGATAGTCTGCGCTACCGCGCGCACTCCTTGCCCAAGCATAGTGAAGAGGATCTGCAGGAGGAGATGTCATACTTGAGGGCCATAGAACAGGCCAACGAAAGACATCGCGCGCAGCTGCTCAAGGAAGAGGCTGATTTGAAGGCGATGGAAGCAGAGCTTGAGCGCAGGCGACATGCTTTGACCAACGACATGGAACTATTCGAGGCAGCGCTAGACCGCATGGATCTAAACAGCGAGATGGGCGCATTCGATTACCTCGATGCTTTTGGCCAGACTGCCGGTCCATCGTCCATGTCTGCATCGCAGCCAGTTTTCGTGCATTCGGTACCGCTCTGGGAAGCCCAGGACAGCAATGATGGTGACGAGGATGAAGATACATCTGCCGACGCAATGGACAGTAGTTTGCATGTGCCCATGTTTCCGGCCGACTCGCTGAACTCACAGTCGCACTCGGATGTTCTTGAAGTAGGCTCAACATTCACCTCGGAATTGTCAGTGCTGGAAGTTGGCAACGATACTTTGCAGCGCGCTGACGATGAAAGTGATGATGCTGCGACGCTGTCTGCTCATGACTCGGTCGCTTCCGTGGATTCAGACCTGCTGGCTCCTGTGCTGCCAGTGCTTTCTCCGTCGACACGCTCCATCGACATCTCCGTCGGTGATAGCTGGTCTGAGATTGGCTCTGTATAGTTGGGCACTACGCTGGTAGTGTGGGCAATGTGGCCGTCTGGCCTGTTGGTGTTTCTGTACTAAAACTCTATAAACGAGTGAAATGGAACATGCGGCGAGTACCAGCATGAATAATGCTGTCTTTGTTTTTACGCGTCTACATTCCACCATGTCCGGCAACACTGGGTAGGCAGTCTTCTTGACCAAGTCTCTTTGCGCGCTAAGCTAATGTGGCATCGCATGGTTCAGTCTGACGCAAGACGACTTTCGTCGCCTGCTACAGACACCACGGCGCCCGCCTGATGGCGACGGTGACGGCACCGATCGCGTTTCTGCGCCGCCCAGGCCCAGTCCAGCTGCAAAGCCAAAGCCAAGCAGGTGAATGCGCGATTTGCAGCGAGGGGACTTGCTGACGGCCGCTAACGTTGGTGAACCAGTGCTCAGCGCGATGACGGGTTTGCCCGGCCACGGCAATGGCAGCGCAGACCGCCTCGGGAGGGTGAAGACGGCACAAAGCATGGCGACGATACACGCTATCGCGATCGCGCGCGTGAGCGACGCGAAGGTCTCAACAAGGAGTACGCCGACTCGGAGCGCATTCTTGCGACGCTGGAAAGCGACGTTCAGGTGCTGGCCAGCGTGCATGGCGAACAGCACGACGCAGTAACAGCCAAGGCGCTTGCACGGCGGGAGATGGAGGAGCGCTCAAAGATTCTAGGTGGCGATGTGCGGCACACGCACTTGGTAAAAGGACTTGACTTTGCCCTGCTAGATAAGGTGCGCCGCGACATGGAGCGTGATTCGATCGCTCAGCTCGCAGCTGAAGAGCCAAAAGAGGAGCTACGGCGTTCTAAAGCACAGGCAGCAGCGGCCAGCACGACGATGGACGCACCTGCTGCTATAGCTGGCGTCCAGTTTCGCACTGGGCTTGCACGTAATATTCATTCAATTGCAGTACTGGGCCCGCGCATGCCACCAGTGCCGCAGGTCAACGAGCTGTTTCGTCCGGGACGCATGGCATACACCTTTCCGCTGGATGTGACACGGGCCGATGGTACCAAGGTGGCCAGTGACGCCTGGGCGATCCCCACGGCGGCCATCCGCAGTAAGGCAGAAGAACAGTTTGGCATACGTGGCTCCAGCTCTGCAGCCAACGATCTGGTTCTTAGCAAGGTGTGCGACATCTTACGACTACAGCGCGAAGGAGGAAGGCGCATGGACAAGCCCGTAGCTGCACGTTCCAAGCTGGCGAATGTGCAGCAAGCGGCTGTAGCACCACCGCCCGTGCCTGTGCCTAGTGCCATGGACCTTGACGACGACATTTTTGCCGACGCTGGTAGAGATTATCAATGTGATGCGGTTGCGGCTGATAGCGACGAAGACAGCGCGAGTGTCTTGGACATAACCATGGCTACTACAGAGCTAGGGCCAGAGCTGGGGCCAGAGCTGGGACCAGAGTTAGGTCCGGAACTAGGACCAGAGCTAGGACCGGAAATGGGGCCAGAGCTGGGGCCGGAACTAGGACCAGAGCTAGGACCAGAGCTAGGACCAGAGCTAGGACCGGAAATGGGGCCAGAGCTAAAGCCAATATCTGCACCGGCACCTGCTGCCAAACAGATGCAGACAAAACAGCAAAGGTACTTTGACGATGATGACGATATGGCACAGGATGAGCCCTCTTCAGCTGGCATGTCCGTCCAGGCACTGCTAGACAGTGCAACTCATGGACTCGGTGCCGTATCGGCTGGCGTGGCACAAGCGGATGCACTAAAGAGACGTTTGGCTACGAAACCGGCTAAGCAGCTTGGATTCGAGGCAGAGGATCGGGACGCAATTGACTATGAGACTTATGGGCTAGGCGCAGCTGACGATAGTGAATGGACTGTACAGTCAAAGCTTGCTGCTGCAATTGCAGCGGGCGAGAGGATGGCGCAACGCGAACGTCGCGCAGACGACATACTGGACGAGCTAGCGGGTCTGGCCGATGGTGAGCGCACAGCAGCAAGAGATGAAGAAGAGGATGTCGACCGTGCACTGCTAGGCTGGGCATCTGGTGACGGTACCAGCCTGTGGCCGAGCAAGGAGGAGCGCGAGAAGCAAGCGCGAGAGGATGCGGAGCGCGAACGCGAGCGCAACCGACGACAGCGACTGCACAAGAGCCGCAAGTTCAACAAGGATGCCAATGAGATTGACAAGATTATGGAGAAAAAGTTTGGACATGGTCTCGGCAATATGGACGAGGATGAAGAGGAAGGCACAAACAGGAGGAAGCGGCGAAAGCAGAAGCAGCAATGATGCGATGCGTATACTTTTATAGGTGCCTTCATTTCAAAAATAATATGATCGCATAGAGGAAAATACACGACTCAGACGTGCTAGGCGCGCTTGGTTGCACGCACCATGTACTCACCGCCGGCAGGCATCATCAGGATGGCCATGGCTGGTGTCATGTCCTGGTCGGACAAGGCTTCGAATGTAAAGCGACGTAGTAGTGTGGCCAGCGTCAGGCGCAGCAGCATCCAGGCAAACCGCTGGCCGGCGCAGGAACGAACACCAGTGGAAAACGGAATGTAATACTTTTTGATTTCGTTCACCTGTTCCACTGGGCCCAGCCAGCGTTCCGGGCGGAACGTCTCCGGGTCATGCCAAAGCTCCTCCTCGTGATGCAGAGCATATGCAGACACAAACACGACAGTGTTTCCGGGGATATACTCGCCAGAAATTTGGCAGCCGCCTTTGGGTACTACACGCGGCAAACCATCTGCCACAACCGGTCGATGCCGTGTAGACTCGCGAATGACCGCGTCCAGGTAGGGAAGATGGACCAGCTTGTTGTCCGTGATGTTGTTGGGATCCGGCAGCGCATGGTCCAGTTCGTAGACCAACTGCTTCAGCGTGTCGGGATTCTCCAGCAGCAAATTGATGGTCCAGAGCGCGGTTAAGCTAACCTGAAAGTTGCTTATAACCAGCTGAACCGCCAGCTCGCTCACCAGCTCCTGCTCAGTGAGAAGCCTTTCTCCCTCCACACCCTGCGCGTCAATCAGCACCTGGAGAGTGTCGCGGTTCTTCGTGATAGCATGGCAGCGCTGTTCAATGGCGGTAGCAACAAAGTTATGAAGGCTGGCGCGTGCCCTGTAGTGTGAGCTGAAAGCTTGTGGCACCGGAATCAGGCGCAGCAGAGGGAACCACATGTGCACGATTCCTAGCTTCAGCGTCTTGCTCACCCATTCGAGCAGCGGATGCTCACGCTTGTGGACGAGATTGAAATGTTGGCCAAATGTCGTGGTGCCGATTTCGTCGATGCGCATCAGCTGCAACTCTTGCATAATATCAAATACTACGCCTTCTTCAGCATAGCGGCAGATACGGCTGGCCAGTGCACGCGGTCCTGTCTCGTAGAGAATGGGCTCCATGGCGTTTACAAATGCCGGCGAATACGACTGGTAGACAGCGCGACGACGTTGCTTATGAAACTCGGGATCGCGGGCCGAGAAGATATTAGGTCCAAACCAGTCCAGCGCATCGTACACGGCGCTCTTGCGGAAGTTGTGCGAGTTGTAGATGATCTTGAGCGCTGCAGGGTCCACCACGCTGACGATGTTGGCACCTGGAGCCACCCACGTCAGTCATTACACAGCAATAGGCCAATGACGACAGTGCATGGCGCTCACCTAGCCGCGCCACCTTGCCGTATTTCCTGCGGGCCTCGCAGTACTCGCGAAGCTGGCGGCCATTTGTCACACTAAGAATGAACGGCAAATTGGTGATGCGACTGAGGGCCGAGCCGCGAATGTGGCGGAGCGGAGCGAGGAGCACCCTACATATGGCCTGCAATGGTGCATCGCCATTAGCCAAAGGTACGGCACAGCCTGCTCCTCTGTCTCGCAGGACTAACAAAATGTGCAGCGTAGGCAAGCACCAGCGCGGCGATTGCCTGCCTTGGGGTTGCGCGTCGCGCCAGCTGTTCCAGTAGCTTTAGCTTCTGCCAAAGCCTATCAAGTGGCAGATGGCGCCAGAACTTGTCCACAGCCTCTGGAAGAGCTAGCTGCATTGTGCGTATGCGACGGTACAGCAAAGAGGGAGAGGTCAGTGGCGCTTGGCTATGCGTACGCGTGCGGCTGGTGCAAAGGTAAGCTGAACAGGCTTGTAGCGCGACATGGAGACCTGAGCAGCCACGGCCGTCGCCTATAAATGCACACAAGGCGACAGGGCACCACCATGCTTTGCTGACCCACTTTGCGAATCAGCAGCGGCAAAGGTGAACACGATGTGCTCTCGCTGCGCGTCGTTGGAGTTAGCGCGGCAGAACCATGCCGAGTTTGCCCGGACCAGACTGGCCTTGAATGTTCATCTGAGCAGAACGATTGGTTGGCAACGGTGACGGCACCGCCAGCTGGCCAAGCCTACGCTTTCCAGCGTTCTACATCGCACATGTATCTGTGACTAGCATCTACGTAACAAAGCTGGGCATGGTTTTGGCAAGCTGGCCAAGGCGAGCGCAGGAGGGCAGCAAGTCACGGCAGTCGCACGTATGCATTTTACAAAAGGCCTTTATGTGATGGATAAAGCGATGGCGCGTAAACTGACGTGGAAAATACATGGGCTGGCCTATTAGGCACGCTTGGTCGCACGCACCATGTACTTGCCGCCAGCTGGTACCATAAAGACCGCCATGGCCGGCTTCATGTTCTGGTTGGGCATTGCCTCGAAGGTGAAGCGACGCAGCAGCGTGGCCAGCGTCAGGCGCATCAGCATCCAGGCGAACCGCTGGCCAGCGCAGGAGCGCACACCAGTGGAGAATGGAATGTAGGCCTTCTTGATCTCGTTGACCTGCTCTGCCGGACCTAGCCAGCGCTCCGGGCGGAACGTCTCCGGGTCGTGCCAGAGCTCCTCTTCGTGATGCAGGGCATATGCAGACACAAAGACCACCGTGCCTTCAGGAATGAACTGGCCAGAGATCTGGCAGCCACCCTTGGGCACCACACGCGGCAGACCCTCGGCCATGACAGGACGATGGCGCATAGACTCGCGAATGACCGCGTCCAGGTAGGGAAGGTGGACCAGCTTGTTGTCCGTGATGTTGTTGGGATCCGGCAGCGCATGGTCCAGCTCGTACATCAGCTGCTTCAGCGTGTCCGGGTTCTCCAGCAGCTGGTTGATGGTCCAGAGCAGAGTCAGGCTGACCGGGAAGTTGCCCACGACGAGCTGAATTGCCAGCTCGCTCACCAGCTCCTGCTCGCCCAGCAGCTTCTGCCCATCCGTGTCCTGCGCATCGAGCAGCACCTGCAGCGTGTCGCGCTTCTTCTCCATCACGCGGCGTCGCTGCTCAATGGTGCTGACAACAAAGGCACGAAGATTGGCGCGCGACCTGTAGTGCGAGCTGAAGATCTGCGGCACCGGGATCCGGCGCAGCAACGGGAACCACATCTGCAGCATGCCCAGGTGCAGCGTCTGGGTGACCCAGCCGAGCAGCGGATGAGTGCGCTGGTGGATCAGATCAAACTTTTGGCCAAAAGTTGTAGCACCAACTTCGTCGATGCGCATCAACTGCAGCTCTTGCATGATATCAAACACTTGGCCAGCTTCAGCATACTGCTCAATGTAGGCAGCCAGTGCACGTGGGCCCGTCTCGTAGAGAACAGGCTCCATGGCGTTCACGGCCGCCGGCGAGTACGACGGATAGACAGCACGGCGGCGCTGCTTGTGGAACTCGGGATCGCGGGCCGAGAAGATATTAGGTCCAAACCAGTCCAGCGCATCGTACACCGCGCCCTTGCGGAAGTTGTGCGAATTGTAGATGATCTTGAGCGCTGCAGGGTCCACCACGCTGACGATGTTGGCACCTGAAACAGCCGAGATGAGTATGATGCAAACTGGGCAGCGACGACATTGTGATGTACCTACCCATCCGTGCTACCTTGCCGTACTTTTTGCGGGCCTCGCAGTAGTCGTAGATTTGGCGGCCATTCTTGACGCTAGAGATGAACGGCAGGTTGGAGAAGCGAGTGTACGCCGGACCGCGGATGTGGCGGAGCGGAGCAAAGATCACTCGGAATACTGCCTGCAATCATGCATTCCCATTAGCTGGGCGCGCTACCCGTGAGTGCGGCGCTTACGGAACTTACAAAGTGGGCGGCGTAGGCAAGCACTAAAGCAGCAACCGCCTGTTTGGGTGTCGTGCGCCGCGCCAGCTCCTCCAGCGGCTTCAAGCTTTGCAGAAACTTGTCGAGCGGCAGGCTCTGCCAGAACTTGCTCAGTGCCTCGGGAACGATGAGCTGCATCGTGCTGGATGTGGTGGCGACAAGTGCAAAGGGTTGATACTATCTCGCTGTTGGCGGTGCGAAGGTGGCTGGGCGGGCTTGGTGCAACAAGATTGTGGCCTGAGCAGCAATGCCACCTTTATACACGTCCATCCACGCCAGCGTCCCCTATGCTAATGAGGTTGGCAAGTCAAATTTCATGCAGGAAGTGGTCGCAGTGCTTTGCCGGTTTGCTCCGCTAGTCTACCCAGCACTGAAATGCTCATGTCAAATGTGTTTCTGCGTTGGCGTTACCCAACCATGCCGGATTCATCCGAAAGTGTCATACCTGCAAACAAAAAAGCTAAACGTGATTGGTAAATAATAGCGCACACCATCAACCAAGCAGTCCTTGCCCCCGCACACAAGCACACATTATTCAGCATGGGCAGACAGCTGAACGATGATGATGTTATTTATGATGAAGGCATTGAAGGGCGAGGGCACGTTGTCCACATGGCACATGAACAAGGAGTGGGTGGCAAAAAGTATATGGCCGCACGCACACACACATACACACACATACACACACGAAGATTGGCGAGATGGTGGGCGAACAGGTCAAAAGCATGGCCAAAACGTCATGCTCTGCGCGTACGGATGGATATCAATGGGTGGCGACGCGTGTGTACAGGCAAACAACGATAAAAGAGCACTAGCATGGGCAGCACAGATGAAGCGGAGGCAAGCACGTAACCTCGGTGCCAATGGCAATGGTAATGCAGCCATGACCGATCGAGTCGGTCGGCTACACAATGAGCGTGCGCCCCGTCTTGAAGATGACGCCATCAGAGCGCACCAGCAAAAGGGGAACCTCGCGTCGTTCCGGCACGGCTTCTGCTGGATCGGACGAAGCCGCAAGCGGCTCAGGACCATAGCAGGTAATAAGCTCCCGGCCACGCCATTCCGTCTGTGCGCTGCACCGGTCGCCAAACCAGACGGAAAGATCGGCGGTAAAGTTTTCACCATACAGCGAGACGAGTGGCGCCTGCTGTGGCCGGCTTCCGTCCGGCTGCATGCCCATGGGATCTGCGCTCACCGAAATGGCCACATGGTGAACCGAAGGCACGGGTGTGACCGGAGCGAGATGCAGCTGCGGCTGGAACTGGAAGGCGCGATCAGCCAGGCTTCCCGGATGGTAGAAGGTGTAACGCACGCATTCAGTGCCAACAATGGTCCACACCGATGCGTCGCCCACATCCTCATTCCAGGCCGAGCCGCTGGCTCCCACACCAGCAAGCGACGGAGAGCGCGGCGGATAGCTACCGCTTCCGTACGCATTACCACCAGCGGCGGCGGCAGCAGCAGCGGCCGCGCTGGCAGCAAAGCTTCCCAGGCTGTTTACCTTGCGGATCGACTTGACCGGTGGGGACGATTTGTGCACTCCGCCTGCCAAAACGGGCTGAGTAGCGCGACGCTTTAGGCTGCGCACTGGCTCGTGTAGTGCATGGGCGGTTGGAGATGTGGCGCCACTGTAAGCGCCCGTGGGGTAGGCCTGCTGCCAGTGCGGCGAGCCTGGCGTCGGAGCCATGCCACTGCCGTCCAAATCGGCCGGGCTATGCGGCGGCGCACTGGTCAGCGGCGAGGACGCGGCAATCGTTGCTGTTGTGGGCGTGTTGGGCGGGCTAATCAGCCGCTTGGAGTTCTCCACCGCCGGGTGCACGCCAACCACGTCGCCCAGACAGGCCAGGTACGTGCCAGGCGCGCCGTCAAACGGCTGCACCAGGGCCGACGGCGTCGGCATCAACGCCGAGTCGCCCGACAGCTGTGCATCGACAGGCGTGTTTTTGGGCTGGTAGATCTCAAATGCCACCTTGTGCAGCTGCGACACTGGATCGCCCAGCACCTCGGCACCCTCGCTGATCTCCGCGCCGCCCGTAACAATGCTTCCTTTTTCCACCTTGCGCACGCGCATCACCGGGCTGACCATGCCGGTCGTCAGACACTGCAGCACCACCAGCTGGTTGTAGTGCACCGGGATCAGCTGTGCACCGCCGGGGAACGTGCTGATGCCGCCGTTGGCCGTCTGCGATAGCGAGACATGTCGTCGCGGGTGCATCGCAACGCCAGGTGGCGGTGGATAGCCGATAGGCGTGGCCTCAGCCTCGTTGGCCTGCTCCTGAAGCTGCTGCTGTTGCTGCTGGTCGCGCTTGGTCGGATCCGGCTCCACAAGCCAAATCACAAACGGATCCCAGCCGTCCGTGCGAGCGACAAAGCACGCGGCCGCATCGCCGGCGTTGGCTACCGTTGGATCAAAGGTGCCCGGGCAGTGCCAGCGCTGCGTCGTGGCGTTTGACGAGACGCCAAGGTATTTTGTCGAGACGGTCTGAGACCGCACGCGATTGAACAACGACACGGTCGTACCATGATGAATGCAGACTGTACGCATGATGGCCGGCACGTTAGCACCCCGTTGTCGAAGCGCACGCTGCCATCGACACCCATTGCCCGTACTTACGCTCAAGATTCTTGACGCTCTGGCGCTTCTTGCTTGGCTTGCTGATTACCTTGATGGGCCGGCTGTCAAACTTGCCAAGCTGATGGCCTGCGGCGGTCTGGACGCGAATGGAAATCTCCACACGCTTCCGCTTTTCGTCGGCATCGTTGATGTAAAGATGCTTGGCCACACAGCGACCGGCCACCGGCAGAATCTCCAGCGGACCGGTCAGTCCCGTAGGCGCTGCGCCATCCATGACCGACTGGCCTGTGGCGCTGCACCATTCAAGCACGCCTGCCTGATCGCCGCTGTCACCCGGAATCGTGATGGTAACCTTGGGCGGATGGTAGGCAAAGTCGGTCTGGCCGGTCTGGTTGTAGGACGGCGCCGCTGTCCACCACTGGCTGCCGAGTAGCATCACGGTGGGCGGTGGGCACAGGAAGCGCTTTTCGGCGCCGTAGCTCTTTTGCGCGACACGTGCCGTCATCAGCACCACGGTGCGCTCGCCAGGCGGATCGCCCGGCGCGGCTCCCGTGCTAACGCCAACACCGCCGCCCACCGAGAGATACTGCTGCACCGCTGGCCGGATCGCATCCACGTTGACCTCAATCCGCGGGCGGCAAAGGCTGATTTCATGCGGAATCCCACCCGGGCCAAAGTTGTCGCCGTCTTCCTCCTCAGGAATCACGCTACCAGGTCCGAGCAGCGAGTTGTTGGATGCATCTTTGACTGCCGTGCGAGAAGCCGCAAACATGTTCTTCACCTGAGCCGGCGACTCTGGCGGCGACATGGCACCAATGGCAGCGGCACCCTGCAGCTGCTGCGGGTCCAGCATCATACCCGGGTGTGGGCCAATGGGCGGCAGATTGGTGCCGGGGAACGCACCAGGGAACGCGCCCGGAAACGCGCCCATCATACCTGGATACGGCTGCGACATGGACGACTGCAATAGGCCCATTTGTTGCTGCTGCTGCTGTAGCTGGGCCGGTGACATGGCACGCAGCAACGAGTACTGGCCTTGCGGCGGCTGCGGATGGCCTGACGAAAGGCCGGCCGTCATGGAGCCTGGCAAACCGGTAAACGGTACACCGGCAACATTGGGGTCCTCATCGTGGAGACGCATGCCCAAAAAGTTGCGCGCAATCGTGGGCGTCTGCTGGCCACTGTGCAACGTTGGGTCTGGGGAAAACGCGGCCGGCGAACCGCACTCGGAGCGTGCGTGCATCGAACCGGGCGTCGCCAGCGGGTTAAAGCCAGCCTGTGGCATCGACGGCGACTGCAGGCCCGGAAAGTCTGCGCCGGTGGCCAGCATCTGCGAAAAGTCGGTGGGGTTGCCGGCGTCTACGCCGCCAGGAGCGCCAAACTGGCCGTTCATCAGCTGGGTAAAGTCCATCCCGGCAGGCATGAAGGCAGCCGAGCCGGAAAGCGCGTCGGCATGATTGGCGGCCGCAGAGATACTGGGGTGCATGGCAAACGTAAAGTCACCCATGGCGGAAAAGGCAGGCTGGTCGCCGTGACGCTGTGTGTGGACGCTGGCTGACGCGCTTCCAGACTGAAACGACCGGCGCTTGCGCAGATGCTGTTGTGGCGAGTACGGATGGAAACCGGCGACCGAAGATAGCGACTCGGTCGACGCGGTCTTGCGCCGGCTGCGCGCGTCCAGCAGAGCCGGGGACGCCGAGGCCGTTTCCGCGCCGTTAGGGCCGTTGTCTGCAGCGTTGCCCGGCAAGCCAAAGCCAAAGGCGGGCAACTGGGGCTGGGCCATAGGAGTAGAGCCGAGATGGGGTGAAAGAGCGGCTAGGCGGCGACAAAGGTGCGTGTGGACAGGGTGCTTAGCAGATGACAGGGCGTACACCGCCGTGACAGAGCCAATGGATGGGGGCTTGATGAAGTGAGAGAAAAGACAAACGCGAACGTGTAACAATAGCGATGCGCAAGCGGGGCGAAATAGGCGGACGAGCGTAACAGAGAAATCGTCGCGTATGAAGAATGGCCGCAGGACAATAAACGCGGATTGGTCCGAGCGAGCAGAGAAGCGTTGAGATGTAGTCGAGCAAGGCTGGTGAGCGGGCGATTTACAAGTCCCGCCGAGGTCTGCACACGCAGCCGATGTGAATAGTTAATGCGAGTCGGTGCCGGGTGAGTACCTGGAGTGAGGATGCGATGAAAACGCAGAAAGCAAGCAACGTTCCGGCGGCGGTGGCGGTGGCGGCAACAACAGCAGCGGCGACAAAGATGGCCGCGGTGGTGACGGCAGTGGTGACGGTGGCAGACGCGTTGGCGTGCGCGATGCTTGACTTTTTGCGAGAAACCGAGTCAGACAAGACACACACAGACTATGCCTGTTGCGTAAAGCAGCGGTGCCCTAGCAAGACTCAAAGTAGACACGCCGCCAAGGTCCGCGAAACCCTACACGCAGTAGGCACGTGTCGATAGAGTGCACTGGTCGGTCGGATCGGTGTTGCTGGCGAGAGGGACAATGCGTTTGTGCATGGGTATACGCGGTGTCAGCGACAAGACCGTGGGGAGCTGCAGCATGAATGCGCTTCTATAGTAGCGCCTCGCGCAGAGCAACAAAGGCAGCCTTCGCCCTGTGGCGCAGGTTCACCAGCTGCTCCGTTCTCTCCTGGTGGGAAGATGCCAAGGAGACGGTGCGTTCAACAGGCAAAAGGTGAAATGTAGGAGGGGCGTCGACACAGTCGGTGCAAGCGCATACATGCAGGCTGCCCCAACCAGAAAGACCATCATCCAGCGGGCAGATAAGCCGCCCGCTCGCAGTGTCCTACATGCCCCAGGGAAACCGGTCACAGCACCCACCCGAATTCATCCGCCCACGCATCCACACCTACGTCAGTGACAAAACAGCCACAGTCGCCGTGTAGTCAACGGTAGGCCGATGGAGAAAAGGAGGAAACGTGAAGAAAGACGAGCATACAAGCACGTCTGAGCGCAAAGTGACGGATGATGTATGACGAAGAAGGAATGGCGTCAGTCCACACGAACGGCTGCCAAAGTGGGCAGCGTAACCGGATCGGCCCATGTGGCAGCCGCAAGCGCAGTCCGCCCGTTCGCTTTCTCGCTCTCGCGCGGCAAGTATTCGCCGTGGAGAAGAAAGGATGTATGCGCGCGCGTGTGTGTGTGTGTGTGTGCGGATGTATGCACACTGGCATGCCTGCCGACAAGGGGCTGGCGTTGCGCGCACACTGCAGGTAAAAATAGAACGGAAAGAAGAGCAAGTAGGGACAAGGACGCTGGCCCAGCAGCAATGACGACCATGGCCAGCCCAGCATATGCTACGGCCAAGGCAGCGTGTGATGCGCTGGTGCCCTCCTTCACGTCGACACTAACACGCGATCGCCGTTCAAGCGGCCATACGCAGGCCAAGGCGCCAGTTCCAAGCAAACGCAATCCTGGCTCACGCCACCTGTCAACCCTGTCATGCTTACCGTATGACGCAATGGGGGCTGGTAAACGGGGTGCTCGTCCAGAGGTTGGGGTCTACGTGCAGCGCAAGCGCCAACAACAGAGAGCGTTCAAGGTCGTGAGCGCTAGCGGTGGTGGTGGTGGTGGTGGCTAAAGAACAGCGTAGAAGGGGGAAAAGGGTGGCGTAGAAAGAGAAGAAGCTTCGACAATGTATACAGACGCCAACGTGCCAACTAGCAGCAGCAGCAGCAGCAGCAGCAGCAGCGGCGGCGGCGGCAGCAGTGGTGGTGGTGGTAGTGACCACAGCAGCCAACAAGGTGTCGGCTAGTCACTGGCGCCACGGGCGTACACGCACGCGCACACGCGCAGACTAGCAGCAGTGCGTGTGAAAGCAAGCTAGCCGAAAGCAGTGTCCACGGTGCAAGTCGAGTAGACGCGCACGCGCGGCGAGCGGTCAAAGTAGCAACTCGGACTTGTAAGCAGTGGGAGAAAAGAGCAAAGGCGATGATGTGTGCGCGAAAAAAGAACAGGCGACGGAAGAACCGGGACAAGCGCAGAGGACGAGAGGACCACCTCCGGGTCGAACGCGCGGCGGTGGCGGACATAAAAAGGCCACACGCTGCTTTGGCCCGAGTCGCATGACGAGCATGGCCGCGCTGATAAGCGGCGCAGCGGCAAAAGGTGCTGGCCACATTCAAGGCCATCCACCTAAAAAAAGCGACAGTACGAGCGGCGCGCGCGCTCGGATTTCAGCTGCCGTACCATGTTGGTGTGGCGGCCCGGGCCACTGCGGGCGGTTGGTTTGGCCAACATCCCGCTGTACGCTGCTGCCGGTTACGCCATCCCCGCACATTCCCGAGTAGGCGAGATGGCCAAAGATAGCGCACGCACACGTAGCGCCTCGTTAGGCCGCAAATGCGGATGACTACATTTGCCGAGAACGCGATAGACGTGGAACCGTCCATTCGTATCCCCGGAGCGCCCAAAGGGGAAGCATGATATGGCAACCCAGCATGCATCCGCCGGGTACGACGTTACAAACGAAAATGGCTTAGACTTGTTGCAGTGCTCGTGCGGCGCATGAGCGTGCAGCACCATGGTCGCTGCCTGTGCGTACGTGTGCGTGTGTGTGTGTGTGCTGGTTCTCCTCCTCCTCCTCCTCCAGGCCATCCCCTGACAACCAGTGCGTGCCGCGCCACGTGCTCACAAAGCTTGGCAAGTGGTAGGCAGCGTAGGCAACGCAGTGCGTGGTACGTGCGGCGCGGCCCACGAATCGCAATGGCAGCAGCAACAGTAGCAGCAGTAGCAGCCACGGCGGTCCGTCCCAGCCTATTTGGCGCGGGGCAGCTGGCGCTACGTGCTGGCCAGCTTACGCGAGCAGCTTCATACAATAGAGTGATAGCGTGACGACACCAATCGGAGAGAAGGCCTTACACCGCAAGGGGCGCACAAGCACCAGAAAGGAAAACCCATGAATGAGGACAGGAGGGTGCATGCTGTGCTACAGCCAGCCTATCCACGACCACCACGGCTGCTAGACCAAACATCTCCCTACGGCTGATGCAGCGGTAGACCATGTGGCGCCCACCGCGAAGAACGTCCGATCGCCAAAGCGCGGGAACACTGCGTCGCCCGGACAAATGTACTTACCCCAGCGTGTGGCCGACCGGCAGGCAGATGATGTGTGTGCGTGTGTGGTGTGTGTGTGTGTGTAGGTGTGCCAAACAAGCGAGAACGGTGATGGCCGCGAAAGCTGACGATGGCAGATTGGCAGAAAAGCAACCCAAGCGCAAGTCGTTAGCTAACCGATTAGAGGCCGTCAAGGCAGTAAGCGCAGCGTTGGTGGAAGAGGATGTTTGGTCCAACGACAACGACCGCGGCTTAGCGCCATCGGCCGATAGTCAAGTGACGATGAGGATGATGCGCACATGCGCATTCACCAATACGCTCTCCCTTCCCCCACGCGCAGCCTCTACATCTGCCCACGCGTTCCCACGTACGCACACTGGCGCCTTTGCTCGTAGAGCGTCAATGTAGAGAAAAAAAGACAAGGCAAGGTCACAGACAGTCAGCAGTAGGTAATAGCAGTCACGAGTACGAGCCCAGAAGAATAGAAAGAGAAACGAGCAGCACTGGCGACGGAAGAAGGCGTAGACAAAGCGTGTGTCAATGCGAAAACAGAGCGTAGCGAGAAAGAGGAGCGTCGACAATAAGCAGCTGGCAAAGGTAGTAGCACATAGGCTAGCACATAAAGAAGAGCCGTGTGAATGAATGAAAAAGAAAGAGGATGGCCCAGGCAGGGCAACAGCAGCGCAGTTACTGGCACAAATGTACCGTCGTTGGTCGTGTGTAGGCGAACGGCGAACGGCCAAAAAGGAAGCCGCTCAGCGTTGCTACAGTATCAAGGGTGAATGGCAAAACGTTCAAATGACACACTAAGGCGGCAGGATGGCGAAGCAAGCACACGATCCGGGCGGCCAGCTTGCGTGCGTTGAACGACGACAATGACAACGGTGGCGACAAAGGTATGGCGGCAGCGGATGAAAGGCGGTGGCGGAAAAGAGAAACGCGACGGTAACAGCAACGCCGCCGGCTGATGATATTAACGCAGATGCACGACGAAGCGGTAGCGGCCGCTGTAGATGGCAGGATAAATGGAAAATGAAGGGCGAAGCATGCACACGCACAGTGGTACGAACGCCCGAGTGAGGGGCGTGCGGCCAGACGTGTAAGCGCCAGTGAGCGTTCGAGGCAACGGTCGAGTCGCTGGCCGAGGTGAGCGCTGACCATGTCGCAGTGTGGCCGCAAGCGTATGTGTGTGTGCAGACGAGATGCAGCGGGTAGCCAAGGGCGCAGAGGGTGCAGTCGCCAGCTGGCCTTTTTTCAGCGGTGGGAGGGGGGAGAGAGAGCCAAACGATGCGGAATAAGGGAAAGGCGCGAGAACCAAGGAACGCGATGCGGCACCGCGCAGTAGCAGATCGGACCAAAGCGGTCAAGGAAGCTAGCGCAGGCAGGCGCGAACCGGTGGACGCAAGCGAACGCACGCGTGGCGCGTGCGGTCCATGACAAATAGCCGATAGCCGATGCGGAGCGCAGCTAGCCAGCCAGCGAACGAGCGAGCTGACATGGTGGCGGCCAGAGAGCACCACGGTGATTGCCGTCCCTTATCGCTGGATGCAGCCACATCGCAAACGCATGCCGGCCTATTAATGCAGTCGGGCCGGCCGATGAGCAAAAGGCGGCAAAGAACGCACACACTTGTAGTGCACAACATTGCCACCATGCTTTGCATGTGCGCAACATAGTCGGCGGGAACGAACGCCATGACCATCCCTCCGTCGCCCGCTACTTGGCTTTAGCATGCGCATCGGAACAGCTGCCGCCGCTGCCGGTCGCGCCCTTTACGGCGAGCTGCACCGCCGGTTGGTCCGTGCTGGCCCGGAGGCAGCATCGACACAGCCTGCGCGTGCGACGGCCGGCGCGTGCCAGCGCGCACCCTACGACAGTCACCATCATTTCCGTCGATGCCTGAGAGCGGCTGCAACGGCTGCAGCTGCAGCGGCATGACACGCGAACGGACGTTTGGAAGGCACGTTGTTGGACGACGGTGGTCCAGGCGCGGGCGCACGCATGCACCTCGACGCGCTCCATCACACGCCCACACTAGTCGCGTCTGCAGCTCCGTCCGCTCCCTCCTTTGCCACGACACCGCACAATGCTGCATATGCACATGCAAACGCGCACGCGCGATGTGAGCTGCTCCGGTGACCAGCCGACATGGTGGTCCACATGCACCGTAGTCGCTCGCTCATCCGCATACTGCGTGCACTAGTGCATGCGTCGCCACCACCGCCGCCACTGTTGCTGCTACTGCCGCTGTTACTGCTGTCATCATCGTCCTGGTGCTCCTCTGGTTCCAGCGACCGCAGTACCGGCAGCCATGCAGGCAGCACACTAGATCGTCAATGCAATGTATCCGCCGACGTTGCCTGGCCACCTTTGCACGCAATAGCCGCAAAGATAAGGAGCAATGTAGGTCCGAACAAGCGCCATCGATCATCCCATATGCGTTCAGCATGATGCCATGGTGCCCTGATGGCAGCACAAGCGTTGATTTCTTTCAACGGGCCGGACCTGAGCACGCGTGCACTCTTTTTGGTTCTAATCTATCGGCAGGCTCAAGGGCGCTGTGACCATCAAGCAGCAGCTATAATATGGCCACGATGATGGTGATGGTGATGATGATGCTAGCCGTACTGATGACGGTGGTGATGCCGGCACGAAGGACACGCGTGCATGAACACACGATGCGTCGCAGCTGCTCAAGGCCCTCCGGGCCGCATGCGCCACTGTGCAATTGCAACACTGCATCGCAGCCACCGCGTCGAAATGACTTGCAGCGACATGCGGAGCCAGCGCACCGCTCTTGGCGATAGGCCGCCCCTTGCGGTGGACGGATCACGCGCTCAAGCGGCGGTTCACATGCACAAGTGCATGCGCAAGCGCCTGACGCATGGCAAGCGCTGCCCGCTGATCAGTCCGCCGGTCTGCCGTGTTTACGCTACTCGCGAACACGCAACAATATGAAAGCCGAGTTCTGACCCTAGCCTATCCAAGGGCACTGGCCAATACGCGCAAGCACACGATCCAGCACGATGCGACAACAGCGCGCACGCCCTTTGGTCTGCGTCCCCACAACACGCCATAAGACATGTCTTTACAAAGGCAGCAGGGCTGGGCGTCACGGAAATTATCAATCACCCGGGGAGAGGTGCAGGCCGGCGTCACACTTTTTGCGGAGTTCACGCATGCATGGAACGGCAGCACGTGTGCCTTCACCAAGAGGGAAAGAGCGCAACGTCCTCGGCTGGGTCTGTGCACACAAATGTAAACGCCAACACGAGCAAGCGAGCAGCTTGATTGTCTAAAGACGCGTGTGCGGTAGGTTGTGGCTATCGCGGCGACTAGAACGGCCGGTTATGGTGGATACGTCACTCACGCATTGCCTGCAAGTGCTCAAGGAACACGGTGCATCCAGCACCAGCGCAGGCATGCATCGCTGCCACCGGCCAAACCGCAGCCATATGGGCTGAATTGGCCAGGGGCAGTCGTACTGCCGCAGACTGCACTCGGTCAAGCGTAGATGGGGCATGAAGGTTTGCCTGTCTGCCTGCCTGCCTACCAGACAGGCAATCCGCACGGCATCCCAATGGAAGCACGCCCGGTCGTTGATGCTTGCCAGCGCAACCAACGGTCGGATAAAACAACTATGCCACCGCATCACGCAGCGAAATGATCCGCTTCTATGGGATGCACTTACCACGGTCAAGGCGAGCCAAAGAAACGGTGAAAATGTACCTACACGCTTTATAGCGTGTTTGCTGATCAAAGCATACAAGGCAGGCCCGTGAGAAGACATGTCCATGCACGCTAGCTGTGACACGCTACCGCACCAGACAAAAAGCACCAGCAGCTGACAAGAACGACAACCGTCGTGGAGAACCGCCGGAACAGGCAAAGGTAGGATGCAGCCGCAGCGTCGCAGACAAGACAACAAGGTCAGGCGGGGAAGAAGAAGACCGGCGAGGAAAGGAAGGCGCGCGTGAAGGTGGGCAGGTCATGGACGCGCATCTGTCCTTGGAACATGCAGCATCACAGCCTAAAGTAGCATCGCGTCGGCCGCATGCTATCCTCGTTGCCTTTCGATCCCAGCCGCTGCCATCGGTCGGCGGCCGTCGAACAGACTATCAATGGATCAATGCAAGACAGCGTGAAACCATGGGCAGTGGAGACAGGCAAGGGTCATGACATGGAGCATCGGCGATGCCGGGTTGTCGCCGCGAGTCGCATCCTGGTCTATCGATAGCCATGGTGCTGCAGCAGGCCCATAGCCGACCGATACTGCAGCGCGGATGCATGCCTCGGCGGTGGGCAGTCGAGTCATGGTTTGCCCCGCAACGTTGAGCTGCAGCTGAGACGCAGCGCCACTGAGCGCGCCGGTGACCATACAGGCCGGCGTGCTTCCGTAAACAGGCAGGCACTGCCACATCGCATAGATCTACGATGACTAGCATGCAAGTACCACCGCAACGGGATGCATCACGCGCATCTCCGAGCGTGTCATCGTCGTTGTTTAAAATGGAAATGGAGCGAACCTATGCATACTTGCACGTCAATGCACGCCGGATACTATGACAAATCGCAAACGCTAGAGCGGACATGAATGCAGGCGACCAGTGCGCAACACGGTGGTGGTGGCGATGGTGGTCTGCGCTGATAAGCAGCAGTGAGATGCCGACAGTTTCCTGCAGCGAATGCTCAATCGCACGCATGCCGGCAATAGGCAACCACCGCGGCGAGCAGCTACGGCTAGCACCCGCGAAAGCAAGCTTGCTTGTCGGTCGACTTGCAGCGATCGACTACGCAGTGCTCGGCAACAATTGGACACGGCGCAGGAGCTCCGCTGCTTATTCGGTTTAGCTCTGGATCCGCAGTCGTCTGCTTGGCTAGTGGTCATAGGATCACAGCTGATGCACCAAGCTCCGATCGTGGGAACGGCCATGTATCGGCCATGCAGTACGATTCCTGCGCGAGCGACGCGCAGAGGTAGGAGCGTGCAGTGCGCAATGACCACTTGGCAGTCGAGCGCAAGCACAATATGTCACCGCATTGTCGCTATAGGCTGCGCTGTTGTGCAGATGCAGGCCAATGTACAGTGAACATGTTTAATCAACAGACGTATGCACATGTTCATACGCACACCCGTCCTATTCCGCTTTCGTCGGTAAACCGAAAAACAGGCTTAAACAGCCGATACCAGGCCAGTGGTCAGCAGCATGTTGACCCAGCGTACCATGGGAAAGGCTACACTGCCATCACTGCCGCCGTTTAGTATCCAGGTCTTGGGGTAGCGCGTGCCGCCTCAGTCCAGCTCGGGCGCCGGATTGGCCAGTGGAGCTCTCTTGGCGTCGTGCTTTGCGCGGATGCCATGTGCATGCCGCCACGTAGTCAAGTTGTCTTCGCTGGCGCTGCTGCTGCCACTAACGACGCCGGAATCACTCACTGTGGTAATGGTGATGGTTTGGTTTGTGGCAGCTGAATTCAGCGCGGGTATGTCGATGCTGGACGATGCTTGCTCCTTGCGCGGCACAGCAGTATGCCTGTCCAGTACTTTGACGACCTGCGGATACACTAGCTTATGCGCATCATCCGCCCACAAAAAGTCTGCGCAAACGAATAAGCGACATGCTATCCATCGGTAATTGTAGGTCACCATTACGTACCAAGATGTTCATAATGGGCAATCTCGCATGCCTCCAATGGCGGCGGCAGATCCTTGAGCAGCTCATGGATGTTGGAAAGCGAATCGCAGCCACCATAGAAGAGAGCAATGGGCGTGCGAATGCGCTTTGTCGGATAGGTAAACGCAACGTGGCCAGCCGCGTCGCCATCGCTCTTCTCTGCCAAGCGTACTGGCGGTAGATCGTCGTAGCTCTGGAACCGGCGGGCGCCAATGATCTGGAACCAGTGTGCAATCGTCTTGACGCTCGAGTACGAGTAGAGATGGGCGTAGCAGGCAATCTTTTGACGGTCAGACATGTTGCTGCAGCTCCAGCCGAAAAGGAAGCGCACGCAATAGTCTAGCGTGGCCGTGTACAGGCGTCGTGGGAGAAGATCGCGCCAAAACAGCGCAATAGAGAGTCCCCGACGGCGTCCAAAAAGCAGATAGACAAAGTGTGGCGATGACTTGGCCAGTGCATTCACCAGACGGTTCTCCAGTCCAGGTGGCTTGGTAGCCGGAGCTAGCGCAACAAAGAGAGAGATTTTGTTGTTTAGATCACGGTTCGTGGAGAGTGAAGCGAACGCCTGGGCCGTTCCCTGGCTAAAGCCAATGTATGCCAGATTAGGCTGGCCGGTCTCGTGGAGAATATACTGTGGGCATGGTCGACGCACCGTCATGGTGGCAGGTACATTCCACGGCAACAAGTAAGCGGCACAAAGTAATGTTCTATGGAACGCGGAAACTTACGTCAACGGTGTTTGGCAGGTCATAGGCGGCCAGTTCGTCTAGCGAAAAGTCCCAGAACGCGCCCATGAAAGGCTTGTGCACACGATGCTTGTAAGAGTACTTGTTGCCGCGCGAGTTGCCCAGCCAAACATCAAAGCTAGTTGATCGCGATAGAATCAGTACAAGCGTCTGGCCAAACGCTGCCACTGCACGCCAACTGCCATACGCGTATCGCCTTTGCGCTCATGCCTCGCCACCTACCCGCAGTCAGCCAGCACAAACGCCAAATTCTTCTCGCGGTCTGGACTGCATGCAAACACCTCCGAGTTCATCATAAAGCCGTGCCACAGCAGCACTACCGGCTTGGGTTCATCGGATCGCGCTGACTCGGTGCGTCCATGCGGAATGCGATGGGCTGCAAGCACAAAGCCATCCTTGGTCTCGACCAGATGCTCCTCCACCGGATATCCCCAGATAGCAGCTAGATTCGAGAACCGACGTGCAGACGCAAACGGTTCCGTATCCGCAACAATGCCGGACTTTGGCTTGGATAAACGGTGGAGAATGGGGTTAAACACCCAGCGGCGCAGTAGTGAGACAGGTAAAACGGCAAAAACCAGGCGCAGGATAGACTCAACCAGCACAAAGACGAGCGTGATGATGAGTCCCTGGTAGTCGTGCCAGTTCAACCGGCTGAGAATGGGAATGTCAAGCATAGTGACGAGAGCGACTGGGCGCGTGTAGCACGACTGCCAACAGTGTAGACGCAAAGCTGGTAGTTTGTAGACCTAATAACGGCGATGGCCAGCGAGGTAGGCTGTGCGGTGTAATGTGAGAATGACAGTGGTCGTGCCGCCAGAGACCGTGGCGGTGATAGCATGCACCCGCAAAGTAGACGAGCGGGTCGGAAGAACGGTAAGTGCAGGGAGAAAAGGAGTGTTGTGTCGCGCGTGGCCATGGAAGCCAGCGTACATGGTATCTGTCCGCCTCCTGTACACTGGATCGTATGATGCCCTGCTGGCCGCGTGTATGGCCGGCAAAAAGGGTCATCCGAGCTCCTTCTTTCCTCCACACACTACAGGGACTGGTGCCAGAGATAGCGCACTGACATGTGATTTTGCCGATTGTGACGGCGAAAGCAGTCAGGTATGCTCAGGCTAGATTGCCCTGCTGCGTGGGAGCCATGTCCGCTGGCCACTGTACACATCATGCAGTGATTGAGGCAGCCGATTGCAGTGTAGCTGCCTCTATCACAGCGCACGACGGATGTTGTAGCGGTGCTAGTGGCAAATCGAGCAACGCTGAAACATGCAACAAACTTGGATAGCCCACCATCGTAATGTTCATGGCATGCGAGTGCAACTGTCATTGCGATCAGCTTTTTTACTTTTGGCGCAGCATGCACGGCAACCAAGGCACTTGTGCAGTACTCGCAATAAGGCGTGTGTTTGCGGACATTGGCGAGGATTAAACACGAAGGAATACGCGCAAAAGGGTCTCAATCTAAATGAAAGCAAAACAGCGCATGCATCCATGTAGTGAACGTATGTGCATATGTGCATAGGCACCAATTAGACAAAATACACTCTGCTAGGCCGCACCAAAGCTGATGATTTCTATGCTGCTTTCGTCATCAAGCAGATGAACCAGGCATGCAGCAAGTGGAATGGATCTGCTTGAGCTTGGCAATAACACAGGAGAACCTGGTAGTTCATCCCCGGTGGCAGTATCCAGTAGCGCTGCTGGCCGCTCTCCCCAAACCATTTCTTCCACCAAGCAGATGTCTCCCAGCACCGAACTGTAACTGCGCCCAATCGGTTGCTGGCGTCTAGAGTGAACCGTGCCGTCCCTGTTGTAGGACTCGAGGTATCCGTTCATATAACCGACAAAGCCATGTCGTGTCTGTGCGACGGCGAGGGTGTCTGTCAGCAGAAATTTACGTTTGGCGGCAAACGGCGCACCCGGTTGATGAGCGGCCGTGGGCAGCGCGTGATGCAATAAGACGTTTTGGTTTGTGGTGGTAGTGGTGCCCAGTAGCATGTAGTCGCCACTGTCGGTGTCACTGCTGCTATTTTCGCAGAGCAAGGAGAACTTGGGTGGAGGACAATGGATGGGCGCCGGCGTGGTGATGTTTGCGGTATGCACCAGCTGTGCCGGCTGGTCTACAGCAAAGCGATAGAGGTACCAACTGAACATGCTACCCGTTCTGCCCTGCATCTTCACACCATATACCGTGGCCGTGTGTTTGTCCGTACGCACAAAGCGACATACACACAAAACACACGGGGGAGTAATGCTAGGGCATACTACGCCGCGCTCCAAATCGACCACCATCATCTCCGAAGGGGTATTTCTATCGACCGACATCATCGGCTGTTGAGTCAACGCCCAGCGACCGTGAATTTCAATCAGCTCCATTGGACGACCCAGTTGAATGCTGTGCCTTAAGGAGGGCCTGCCAGTTTCCCAGACTTGTAGCACCGATAGGTTGGCAGGGTGCCGCGTCGCAGAGAATCGGCAGCCCATTTGGTACCGATAGCCATCCATATTGATGTGTGCTGACTGATCGCTCGACCCGACCAGCTGTATAGGCACATGCATGCTAGTGGCATCTGGTGTGTCTGATGGAATGATGCACTCGCCATCTCGCTGATCCTCGTCCACAAGGTCACCATCAATGGCGTATATCCTCACGACAAGCGGTTCGTCAGGCTCCCTTCGACGAATAGCCTTGATTCCAGCCGGTGTGACGGAGCCGATATACCAGGTGGCTTCGTCAGTGGCGCTTTCCGACAGGCAAAAAGTGCGACGCACGCATCTCCCCTGGCGCAGATTGCGCTCGGTAAGCACTCGTCGCCGAAATGCGTCCGGCCAGGGAACAGTTGCCCAGAAATCACCAGTTTGTCCAGCTTCAGTCGGTTTACGAGGCGTGTGCTGGCTGCCAGTTCGCAGGCACCAGTAGAGAAAGCTCATTTCGCGCTCTACAGTATGCGGGGCAAAGGTGTACATATAGTGACAGCGCCACAGTGCGACGTCGCGCCAAATTGCAGCGTAGAGAAAGCGACAGGTTGCTGCCAGACGCGCCGAGGTGTGAGGGTCGACATAGCCAAGCAGACGGCGCCTATCTTGTGCCGGAAGTATCTTCAACACACGTATGCACCTTGTGTCTGCGGCCATGTTGCTGAAAGAGGTGTTTAAATGGGTCACTACAAAGGCCGCCATATGCTACTAATTATGGCAGTTTGAAAACATGCTATTGGTGCTGCTGGTAGTTTTCAGGAATCAGACGCGCACATTCCACGCGACGGCGGTGATTCAAGAGGCAGAACAGGCAGCTGGCGGAGGCAACGCCAGAGATGCCGATGATGGCATTGCTCCCCACGCAAAGGCCGAGCAGAAGACGGACTTGCAGCAGGAGAAAGAGCCTATTGCCGTTGGCTGGAAAGCAGTGGACTGCACCATTGGAACCGCAGTTAATCATCTGTGCATACAGTAAAACAGGAGCACGTAAAGACGTGGCGGCTTGACCTAGTGTCTGCCCAAGAGCACAGAGCCAGAGGGCCATCTCGTCTATACCCTGCATTGCTTGATGATATGTCTCAGGCGAGCGAATGAAATCGTAAACTTGCTAACCAACTACGCGATACGTGCAGTGCACAATGCGTAGACCATGTGGCATCCTCAAAGTAGACCCTGGTAAGCTTTTGAAATGCTTTATGTATACGTTGACATTTAATGTTGTGGCAGCATGCCGCGCCGCCCTCAGCCAGC
The DNA here is from genome assembly GCA_003614735.1 of Thamnocephalis sphaerospora. Lineage (NCBI taxonomy): Eukaryota > Fungi > Zoopagomycota > Zoopagomycetes > Zoopagales > Sigmoideomycetaceae > Thamnocephalis > Thamnocephalis sphaerospora. Next base: position 9,366 of record KZ992470.1, on the reverse strand, counting down.
ACTATTGTCCAAAGTTACGGATTGGCATCGGCGGCGGGCGTATATCCGAATGAACATTGGGATCAATGTTCGACATATCCGGGAAGGAATTGTCCACGGCATGCTCGACAGAGCCAGAGTCAGCATCCTGTGGTGCTGGAAGTGCCAGAGCCAGCAGCGGCAGAGCCAGCATGCCGATAACAAGGGCAAGACGAGTGAGGCTGGGCATGGTGTGTAGTGCGCGTCAGCTGATGGTGCTTGGGATGAGCAATGATGGCTTGTTTGTAGGCCTGTGTGCTGCCGGCAGCAAAGTGGCAAAGACAAGTGTAGTCCTAGTGCGGCTGTGAGGAGTGTGCGTTGCTGGTATCTTTTCAGTTGAAGACGGCAGCGCTGCCCGGTATTTAAATAATGGCCAGCTCGGCAATACAGCGGCGTGCAGCGTACCATTTCAGCATGTCGCAGGGAGAAGGGTTATCCGACCCACTTGTTCATCTAAAACAGGCAAAGTAAAATGATACACCTACTGTTACAGACTGGCGTGGATGTGCGGCGCCATTCAAACACCGATGCAATGCAGCACAGTCTTTGATGCCAGTCAGCCCAAGTGCAAGCGTAAGTGCTTGTGCCATGACTGATGCCAGGATGCACTTGCACCGTAGCCTGCATTCCAACTAGTGCAAGGACAGCGAGCCGTCGTTCGTCAGAGGGGACTGCTCAGCGCAAATTCAACACAAGGAATAAAAGTCGGTAGTAGCTCAGCACCAAACATGTTACCTTGCTGTTTTAAATGTACCAACTAGGCAGCCAGTAACATTGTCCGGCAAAGTGAAGCGGCTCTTGGTGCAAGTCCACCCCTGAATGACGCCCAACTGCGCTTACCACGAGCAATATATGATTTGAAACGAGCTCAGACGGGCCATTTTTGCTGCGCACTAGCGGTGCTGGTTGCATAACAGTCGAAACCATCAACGTAGCTTGTCTACTTTTGGCATCATGGCCCTATAGACGGGGTGTAGATAATGAATGGTTCATGCGACGCTGGTTTGGCGGCCGGTATTAATGCGCATCACCGATACTTTTGCGCCATAGACGCGTACACGCGCCAGCTAGGATATCTTGCGCTGTCTCAAAGTGCAGCTACTAGCCGACATGGTACAATGCTTGACTTGCGTGTCATGCACACTATCGCCATAGATCAGCTGGCGCGCATGCCCGATATCCTTGGCAGACCCGACGCTACGATCCCAACCGAGTGCGCCTAGCTAATGCCACCTTTAAGCATCATAGACTTTTCGAGCGGTAAGCCTACAATCGCCATGGCCAGGCGTGTCACACAATGCACTCGCAAAACAGCGCAAGCAATCTGCCGCCTAGGTGCTGCTAAAACTACACAGACACATGGACCCAACGTGGCTGTCCAAGCCAGCGCTCGATCATGCGGCTGCTGGCGGCGATCACAACCTCAAGGACCTGCGGATGGAAGGCGGCCATGTGTATAAAGTTATATATGGGCCAGTGCAAATGCCCTAATAATAGCCGGCGTGCACACCACCACCATAATAGTCTGTGCCGTCATGGGAGATATTAGCGGAGTGTTACACTGGAAACCGCGTCTTATCGTGCCGCCATACTCATACCAGCAATACGGCGCAGCATAACCTCTAGATCTGCTGCCACGACCGCAGCTGGCCCGGCCATCCAAAGACGACGCTCTTGGGCATGAGAGAAAGCGCCGATCGCTGCTTTATGCTGCCTACTAGTCTGCGTGCTTTTGCCACTCTTCAGCATCGTCTGTAACGCCACGCCTTGACCGTTCTCTGCCTCCGCCGTGGTCCCCAACGAAGCGTCACGGCCTGGCGTTTCTTTCCGCTCCCTACTCCGCAATTCCGCCACTGGCTCCTTCACGTTTATTAGGCGACCTGCATCGCTGCCGCTGCTGTTGCCGTGTAGACGGCCTACGTATAGTTATTCGCTTTGCGTGCCAGTGCCGCCACTGCGCTTGCCAGCTGCGCAGCCGTGTCCTAGTTCTCTTGACACTCGCGCACGCCTTGCCTCTTGCAGGTGTGTACCGGAACGCTTGCCGGCCAGCGCAGGCATTGCCGTTGCACATATCAAGTCTTGCGGCAGCCATTGGGCGTCTGCGCAACCAGTTATAGCTGCGCTGGCGGCCATTCCCTGCTGCTACGCTGCAGCTGCCGTCTATGCTCAGTGCGCCTTGTTGCCTCCAAAGCTCCGCATAACCTCAAACTGCTTGCACTCGCTGCCTCTGGCTCATCACCGCCGCCCCTCTGCTAGCACGCCTGGCTGGGCTTCACCCCTTTCTCTTTTCCTTGACCTGACCGGCCCTTTTCACTTTCGTCTTGCCACTCGCCTCTTTTCTGCGTCGTCTGTGTTGCCATCCTTATCCGGCGCCAGCACACACACACACACACACACATGCCCACAGCCTTCTCTCCACGCTCACATAGTCATTCCTGCAAACGCGCCTCTTGCTTCCATCATCTTTATTCTTAGTGTCTGTCTCTCCTGCACACGTAGACGCTCGGCAGCCTATCGAGATCCCAGCGTGGCTGCGATTACACGCCCCCTGCTGGCACCGCCTGCCGCCACGTGCTGCCAGCGCATCTACGACTGCACGCACGATTCTTCCACCGGTGTAGCTGCCTCCGCCAGTGTAAGTGGCGGTGTGAACGCGTGCCAACGCTGGACGCTGACACCGCTGTGCGTGCCGCCGCCATTCCCGCCACTCCGCCGCCAGCTACCACGGACGCACACTAGAGCCCGTGACCATGTGCTGTTCCACAGCAAAGTGGAAGCGCGAGGTGGTCCAGGACCACAAGTTTGACTTTGTGGATGTTGAAGTGTTTCGCGATGGCTCGCCTATTCTGCGCATCAAGTACGGCGTTCTCTTCATTCTAGTGATCAAGGCCATCTTAATCTACAGCCTTGATGTGGGTACTGCCTATCAGCTCATCACCAACACAAACTTGTTTGGCACCAACAAGGATACGGGCAAAAAGAACATTGGCATTGTGATTGATGCAAACGTCCGCAAGTGGCTCTACGTGGTGTCGATTGTGGCATCGTTCTCGCTGCTGCTCTGGGAGTGGCGCAAGGGAAGACGCATCATTCGCAGTCGTGATATTGCCTACTCGTACACCAACGTGGTGGCCTATCGCTTCTACAGCATCCGCTCCTACTCTCACTTTTGCTTCTTTGCGCAGATTGGCGTTACCGAGCATCTCTGGAATCGCATTGCGTTTTTCGTCTACTTTACCCTCAAAGGCTGGAAACGTATGATCTTTGCCGATGGACCTCGTCAGTTCCTCAACGCTCTGACGCTCTGGGATCTTATGTTTCCTAATGGCCAGTTCGACTGGCGGCCGCTGCTGCCCAACGGAGCTGCTGATTTTGCCAAGCGTGCTGCGTTCTTCACGACGACGCTTTCCTTTTGTCTCTGGGCGCTGTCGGCCATTCTGACCGCCATTGCGTGTATCCTCTATGTCCCGCTGCTGTGCAATATTCGTGGTAATCTGAAGGAATATGTTTGCCACAAGATCGACAAGCGGTAAGCATGAACAAGGGAGATGTGGTGCTGGTGCTGCTTTGGTAGTCTAATGTCTGTACTCACTGCTTGCGATACCAGCATTGCTACGTTGCTGCTGCGCAAGTCGCGCAAGCGGATTGTAGAAGAGCAGCGGGAACAGCGCCGCATTGAGGAGGAGTTGAAGCGCGCTCAAGGTGTGGCCAATGGCCCTCAAAGCTTGGCCGATGCTAAGCTGGCAGCGGCCGGAGCTGGTCGCCAGCCGACGCTTCCCTCGCTGGACAATCTGGGCGGTGGCAATACTCGGCCAATATCTGCAATGGTGCGTCCTGCACCGGGTGATAGGCGTCCTCCGTTTGGGGTTCAGCGCCGAACGAGCGTCGAGTCTGTTAGTACGACTTATTCCTCCACTTCCCGACAGCCGCTTGTCCGTCCAAACAACTATCCGCCTCCGCCGCCTGTTCCGCAGCCTCATCTGCCGCAGCTTGATCCTTACGGGCGTCCTATTCCACCCAATGGCGGTGGACATCACGGCTATGCACCGAGCGCCATGGGAGACGATATGCGCAGCGAATATGGCGGACCGGCACGCAGTGACTATGGTGGTCCAACACGCAGTGACTATGGTGGTCCGCCGCGCAACGAGTATGGTGGTCCGCCGCGCAACGAATATGGTGGTCCGCCGCGCAACGAATATGGCGGTCCACCGCGCAGTGACTACGGTGGTCCGGCACGCAGTGACTATGGCGGCCCGGCACGTAGCGATTATGGCGGTGGTGCCCCCAGTGATTACGGCGGTGGTGCACAGGGGCCGCAGGCCGGCTACCGTGGCGCACCAACAAACCCGTACGGACGACCGCCTCCAAACCAAGGGCGTAATAATTATGACGACAGTCGTAGCGACTATGGCGGCAGCGAGTATGGTGGTGCACGTGGCGGCAATGGCCACCCGCGAGGCCAGCCCGATCCGTATGCGCGCAGCGACTATGCCGGATCAGACGCAGGCTCGGCCTACGGTGGCGGCTACAGTCGTGGGCCCCCGCCGCCACCCGTGCCAGCACCGGTGCCGCCTTCTCAGCGCGGCTACGGAGGCGGTCCAGGTAGCGCCTATGGTGGTGACTATGGCGAGCTGCAGCCGCCTCGCCGCCCGGCTTCTCCCACGGGCAGCGTGAGTTCAACGGGGTCTGGCCGATTTGGCGGGCGTGGCGGACCGCGGTACGGAAACCACGATGCAGACGCCGTGCCTGACCGGTACGCTGCGCCTGGCCGGAACCAGCGTCACCATGGCGGTGCCCAGCGACAGCAGCAGCAACAATACCGCCGCTAACGGCCATGGTTGTTACTGTCCGCTATTTGCCGCGCGCGCTCATCGAGCCAACATGCCTGTCCACTTTTTACTGTCGCTTGCGGCACAGAGCATGCTGCAGCAATTGTGTCATTGCCGATGCCATGGCTGCACCCTGCCTCGACTGCTATCTTATTACATTGCTACATCTCTGTCTGCTTCTCTGTCTGCTGCTCCCGCGTGGAACTGCTCTGTCTCCTGCCACATCTTCTCTTTTCATGCGCTGGCGTCCCCGACGCAACGGTCTAGTCGATCCTGTTTCTCTTCGCCATCGTCGCGTGCATATCACGCACACGTCTACCTCATGTGCGTGCAACCAGCTTTAGCAATACACAGTCTTTTGCCGCGACCAAACCTATATCCAACCTGTCCAGAGGTAAAACGCGGGTGGTATCATGGCTGCCGGGTTTATTGGCTCAAGCCCTAGCCTATGTGCTACACATGCGATCAAGCGTGGGATAGCGATGGCGGCGGTGAATGACCACGGCTACGACGCCTTGCTCGCTCGCCACCACGGCCGGCTGACGATGCTGACGACGCATGCACATCCGGTCGGTAGCGCCGGTGCTCGTGGCTGCTGCGGTCACGACTGCGCGCGCGCTCTCGAGAACGCGATCGAGATCGAGATCGCCGCCGACGGGAGATGCTACGATCTAGCCGGTCATTTGCGCCGTCGCCACTATCATAAGAGTCGTCTCCTCCATCGCCACCATGGCCACGGCGTCGTCGATCTCGCTGCGACCAGCGTCTCTTTTCTTTGCTGTAATGGTGCCGCTCCTGCCGATGACGAACTCGCGTACGCCCTTCCTCGGCACCATCGTCGCCGTCGCGGTCGTCCTGTCCTCCTCGTTGACGCCTATGCCATGGTCGTTGGGAATGGCTACTGCCTCCATCTGATACCTGCATATCATCATTGTCTTGATCGTAGCCGCCACGATCACGGCGATTTGCGCTGCTTCCCGCTGCTGCAAGCGCTTCTACCTCGGGAAAAACAAACCCATCCTAATGCACCATAGACCAGTGATGAGTAGACACAGACTGGAACGTGCATACACCTCATCCTCGTTTTACCTGGGGGGCCTGCATTACAGACGGTGCAAACGCTAGCTTGCTTTGCGGATGTGACCGACGTGACGATTGCGACTGCAGCGGCCGTGGCTGTATGGGCGGTGCCACGCTGGTATTCGGCATGAGCGATGTAGGTGTACGGCGTGTATCCGAGCGCTGTGTCGGACGATTTGTCTTTTCGGGCGTCATTTCAGGCACGTTTTCGAGCGCCCGTAGGCGCGCCTTTACATGTTCGTCTTCTGGATTCATGCCGGCTGCTCGACGGTATTCGCGTGCCGCTTCTTTGTGTCGCCGGTGGTCATAGTAGCTGGTTGCAACAAGATACAGGCGCGGTGAGTGCGAACGCCACAAACCCGGGCGGGCGAGTGATATTGCATAGCTAGCGCAACATGCTCACCCGTCAGCTCGAGCGATAATGGTCTGTACACAATCTTCGCAAATATCCACCGCCTGCTGATACTTTTTGAACGCTTCTGGCATGCTACCCTCTGCCGCTAGCCGCCGGCCTTCCTTGACACTACGCCGAAATACAGCAGAGTATAAGCATGATCTTGCATCCGTGTAGATCCAGCGCACGTTGTCCTAGGCCACCTACACAGAGTTGGCCCACATCAGATTCTGCCTTTTGCGCAGTGTCAAGTAATTAACAGGACCCAGCCGACCCAGCCACGCCTTACGATCAAATCTGTGACCCAGCGGCAGTTAGCATACGGTAATCAGTACTGCCACACAACGCAACCAGACCACTTGCCCATCGAGAAAGCCAGTACTGATGCTAATGCGAAAATGCTGTCGCAGCTCGTTCTCCATAAGTTTGCTGTCACCCACTGCAACTTGGCGCTCTGTTCCGTTTAGCTCTAATCGATCACCGGTATTTGCACCGCGAGGCGGACGGAACCAGGCATCGGTCACTGCTGGAAACGTAAATCCACGCTCAAGCGCGGCCGCGCGCACGCCAGATGTGGCGTCGCGGGTCTTTTTCGCCACTCGCTCTCCGTAGATTGGGCTTGCAAGAGCACCACGAATGGCCGCGTCCATCTCAGAGTCTAGCGACCCCGTCGCTGGTGTTACAGCTCCCACTCGCCAGGAAGACGCTGGCGAAGACGCGTCGGAACCCAATGCAGACGATACCGTCATCAGCTGTATCCCTTCACGCAGTGTGGACGACGCACTGCGACAGTCTCGAGCGATATTTGGTGTTGTTTGCGACGGAGGTGTTATCGCAAGTCCTGGCGCCTCTGCATCTTTGGCGTCCAATGCGCCAGGAAGGTCCATCGGACCCAGTGACTGAAAGACAGCATCAATCGCATCGGCGGCTGAAGCTAGCGCGCCGCCAAAGCTATCGTCGCCATGATTGGCAGCCACTTCGCCTTCTTCAGGTCGCGCACGCTTGGAAACGCGGTAATTGCGGTGCTCCATCGGAAGGATCGCACCCAAGGACAAACTGGCCGTCCGGTTGCCTGTAGCAGTACACGTCGTCTACCGGTTGGCTACAGTGCTAAGCCAGCCGTGGATTCAGCAAGGGTGCACCAGCAATGAGTGTGCTTTTCCTGGCTGGTTTTTGGGCGTGCTTTCGTTGTAGGCTGAATGAGACGAGCGTAGTAATAATAACAAAGTAAGGCTACGGCGAAACGAATGGCACTGGGCCAACTTTGTTACCACGGGGCGAACAACCATCCCAGTAGGAATACTGTACCACTGGGCGATTGGTCAGACTTTGCTGATTCACAGGGCTACATTCAAGCAAACCATGCAGCCATTTAATACATCTACCAGACTGACGGGCACATTCTACGCATTATCGCGGAGTGTTCATGAGAAGATCGAACCGATTCACCACCTTGACGCTAGCAGCGTACGCGGTCTTGTTCTGGCTGGCCGCTTCCTTGCGTGCCTTCTTCCGCAGCTTCTTCTTCTTGCTCTTGGAAACAGGAGCAGCTTGTTCAGCCCCATTGGAATCGTCGCTATCACTAACGCTTGGCGCCTTGCTTGCGTTCACACTCGGCATCTTGTTTGTGCTCACGCTCTGTGCTTTGCTAAGCTGGTTCCAGACGCCGCCCGGCTGGCCGGCAGCCGATTTCGACATCGCATCCTTGGTTAGATTGCGGATAGTCAGGCTGCCAACGCCGACACGGCTCTTGTACGCGCCATCTTCGGTGGATGCTGTGGTACGCATCGCAGTTGGGCTGGCGGTTTTGGGACTGTGGTCGGGCGGGCTGCTGCTGCTGCTTGCAGGGGGACTCTTCCAGGAACTGCTGGCATTAGTGCCTTTGCTGGCGCCAACCACCGTGAATCCGCCGTCTTGGTTGGCCTTTGCCCAACTGGCCGTATCAACCGGCTTGCTGGCAGACTTGCGTTCTTGACTGGCACCGCTCGCTACAGTCGCTTGCTTCTTAGGCGTCTGGGCGGCTTGTGGACTGGCTTTAGCTGGCTGAGTAGCCTTTAGACCGGCTTTGCTCGACTTGGGCAGCTCGACGTTTCCGCGGCTGGAGACGGTCGGACTTGTTACGACATTCTTCTTGCTTTGTTTTGGCTTGGTTGGCGTCGGCGCAGTACCATTGCTGTCCCAACCTTTTGGCTGTGTTGTGCTAATCGTAGTATGGTCCCAGCCTTTTGGTTGAGTCGTCTTCGCTGGTGTGCTGCCCCAGCTATCGCCTCCTTGGTTTGGATCTGCCACTACCGCTGTCGTTGACCAGCCATCCTCCAAAGTCGGCTCGGTATCTGCTGCGGTCCATGAGGTTTCCTGAACTGATAATTTTGTCGTGCTGCCCCAATCATCGCTCTTGGCTGACTTGGCAACGTTAGGTGCATTACTCCAGCCATCGTCCTTGGCCGGCTTAGTAGTGTCGGCTACATTGCCCCAGCCATCGTTCTCGGCCGGTTTAGTAGCTTCGGCTGCATTGCCCCAGACATCGTCTTTGGCCAGCTTGGTGTCTGTTACGGTCCAAGAAGTCTCCTGAGCCGGTGCTCCCGTGGCATTGCCCCAACCATCATCCTTGGCCGGCGCTGCTTCCCATTCCGAGGGTGCAGAGTCATTGGTAGCAGGAACAGAAACATTTTCACCGGAACAAGCAGTGGTGCTCCAAGCATTGCCTACTGTCGTCTTGGCGGAATCCTTGGTAGCATGCAGAGTAGGGTTCCTTTTTGCTGCAGTCTTTTCTTCGCCTTCCCATCCTCTAGACTTTGTTGCTGCAAGACCCCATCCGGTGCTTTTATCTGCGGCTGCGCTGACTCTGCTCTCCTGTTCCGTGTCTTTCGCCGCACTAGCACTGGATGTGCCCCAGCTGAAAGAAGTGCCACTTTCCCGTAGCCGCCAGCCTTCTCGTGCAGATTCAGTTGCTTCGTGCTTGGAACTTCCTCCTTGTGTACTGCTATTTGCCGCAGAGCGCGCTCGATGCTCGCTCCAGGATGTGGTGCGCGGCGTAGTGCC